>CAUOFW020001513.1:0-87981 GCA_963454935.2 Ilex paraguariensis
TGTTGCCGCTCCATTTGAGATCTTTAAAGGGCAAAATTTTGTTTGTTTTGAAGATGATTAGATTTGTGTTGCTAAAGCTCTTGATTGTATCACTTAGTCACTTATATTATTCATATCTTTTGTTTTTTTTTTTTCATTTGTATAATTAAGATGTATGAATGTTATTTCAATCTTATGGGTTGTCAATTATAATAATGGTTTGAGGTATTTATAGTTTTTGGGTTCAGTAGATGCAGCGGTCTCAACTTGTTAGTTATAAATAATTGATTTGTATGTTGAAATGGTTTTTTTAATTTTTAATCTGTCTGTCATTTCAATTTTTAGAAATTAAGCCACTTTTTTTCCATGCGAGGCACTTGGTTTTTTTTCTTGGGGGGCATAGTTAGATTTTTTACAAACCATTAATGACTTTGTATTTGCAATATGTATTATTTTTTTTGGGGGGAGGGGGGGGGGCTTGGGTTATCAAATGTTTGATCACCAATTGTCTACTACACTTTGACAAGCAAGGGTTTGAACTTAAATCTTTAGTTCTTTTGCTATGTAAATCCAAGTCTTGACCCCAAAACTCGAAGCTAGCTCTGACAGATACATTGAAAGAATGTTTTCCCTGAATACATATAAAATTTATGATTCATTCCGTGATAGTTTCTTGAATATAATAGTTTTGATATTAATCAAGTATGTTATTCATATATTCAAGTATGTTATATGTTAGATGTCTATCAATGATTAGGCAATGATAGAGTTTAGCATAACAACTTTTGAAAGAAAAATTTAGGTTTTCTGTTGGATTTGAATTAACTGATTTTTGAAATATGTCATTAAACTCTCAATAATGGGATTACCCCTCCATAGAAGTTCTTTGTTTTGACTCTACTTATAGGCTTTTTAATGAGTCCATTGTGCTTAAATAATATGATGCATTACTTGTTGCAAATCAGCCAGAGTCAGTGATGGGATTCAAAAAGTTGTTATAGATCTCTTATAAAACTGAATCATCAGTCTTTTATTTTTGTAAGTTTTCATCACAACAATGCTTTGAAAGATTGAGAAAAGATATAGCATTGAAAATGGAATGGAGTGTGAAAGTATTTGACCTCTTAAAAAACAATTATCACACTTTGTTTTTAAATTCGAGATGATTTAGTGCAAATGCTTGAAGTTGAGGGAGATTACCTAGAATTATTCTCATGTATAAAGAGGTTTTGTGTAATTACCCATTATTGAGAAAACCTTCATTGTGCAAATTAGATGTCGCCACACTTGTCCGTGAAATTGACCGAAAGAATCACTTTGGTTTTTACAATACTTATTTTCCATTCAAAGTTTCAAGTAATAGTTTCCTGGAAAATTATAACTGTCGTGCCACCATAATAATCAGAATGCAAGCCCTCCACAGCTTGCTATGTTAGGTTTTTTTGGTTTTTCTTTCTTTTCTTTTTTGGCTTGTGTTTAAAATTATTTTGAAAATGGGTTTGACAATTTAGTGAATTTTAATGGTGGATTTTTCAGGCGTTGTTATTTGAAGATTGCAAGGACGATGATCAAGAAGATCTTGGCCAAGTCTTCAAAGAAGACCATAATGCTTTTCATTTTTCCTTCGCTTGGCAATGGCATTCTAGCTATCCTTTCTCTTATATTTGCAACTTGGTTAGCCAGACTGCCAAAGATATGAAGATATAGAAGATGTCTACCTCACTAAGTTCACCTCGAAAGGAAGCAAAACTACAAAATCAAATCTATAATTTTCTCTGAGAGAGACATAGATCTTTTGCCAAAAACCCAATGTCTTACATTTGAAGGAAGTGCGAAACATATGTTTTGAGCGGCTACATATTGTAAAGGCACTTGACCAGTTTCATGTCATTTAAATTTTTAATGAAGTTTTCCTTCGAATTTCAACTCAAAGGCCAAAATAGATCTAATACATATTATTTCTAATGTTTGAATTATTTCAAGGATTAAAATTTTATTTCAAAACAGTCAAAATGGTCGAAATGTTTACTTACTCAAGAAAACCAAATTGTTTTGTGATGTTTCAATGTGTTTCAAATTATTTCGTGATGTTTCGATGTGTTTCAAGATTTTTTTAGAATGTTTCAATAGAAATTAAAAAAAAAAAAAATTATCCGTTTTCGGTATGTTTTTAAAATATTAATCAATACATCAATCACCAAATGGAATTGAATGCTTCTAAGGATCTCAAATTGAGCAATTAAAACTAAGCTGTCCAAGAAAATATGATTGGGCAACGAAAGAAGAATCTGATAAACTTTTACCAAGGAAAGTAGACGGCTAATTCTGACAGGTTTTGTGCCTTCTTTCCAGTTCATTAATCCCTTAGCTTTAGTTATTCTATACGGAATTCGTACTTTTTCTCTTTTGATCCAACGTCGATGCTTACTTGGATTGTGTATTTTTTTTATAAAAAAAAATGTTCAAGCTTCTATTATACAATATTTTTAAATTTAGAATGATCGACGTGCAAAACACGTGTGCACCAACTAGTAAATATAAAAAGGACTAAAGTTAGTATATATATTTTACGCAAATAAAAAATAAATAAAAGTAGGTTTAATTACAACTTTTTACTAAAAAATGAGAATAATTACAATCATTTATAATTGACTTCGATGAGTCTTCAAACTTTGAAAGCGTTCTATGATAGTTTTAGTATTAATGTCATCGAAAATGTCTTTTTTTATACAAGTAATCAAATTATCTATTATCCATTGATCACCCATTCGTTTCTTTTCCACTTTTCTTATCTTTGGAAAGAAGATGACAAAAGAAAAAAAAGTGGGTAAGAAACTTGTGACTCTATTTTTTTTCCAGTTTATTGACTTCAAGAAATTTGTTATGAAATTGGTCCTTATATATTTTTTTAATTCCAGTACCCTGTGCCCCCAACTTCTTTGACCCAATTAATTTTGTTAATATCCAAATTGAAAATTACTCGAGTATGGCAGAAGTGGACCTTGGAATATCAATTTATTTTTTTTGTTCAACCATCAGGGGTATTTATGCTAATTTATGAGCATCTCAATTGATATTTTTCTCGATTTGGTTAAAGGTAAGTCATTCGCGTTGGAATTAGAGTATTCACGAGAGATAAATTCGTCATTACCTGACCCTAAAAAGTTATCAAAATTAAACTCAAGACGCAGAGGCAACTCAAGATAATTTGAGACCTAAAATAAAAACATTAAATGAGGTCTTTTTTATTTTTACTATTAATTTTTTTTAAAAAACTAACTAATTTTTATTTTTTTATGTAAGAGAGAGAAAAAAATGATGTGCTGTTTGTTGAAAAACAGTTTCAACTTTTGTTTGTGTTTCTTATCAGCGAGAGAGAGTTGACTGTTGAATTGACTTTTGAATACTTTTTTATTTTTTAAATTTTAAATTTTAAAATTTTTAATGTTATGAATTGGATTATGGGGCCAAAATTATTGTAATAAAATTTTAATTGAACTTAATTTTTTAGATTTTTTAAAACTATGCTTTTAGGGCTTAAAAATTTTTTGTGAGTTAATAATATATCTAAAATTACGAGGCATTCTTAAAATTTAAAGCCTATAATACTTACCTGGGGTCAATGGGTGATCACGAAGGCCATGGCCTAGGTTGGCGACCTCCATTGCACTCAGGAGGGGCGCCGCCTAAGATCTACCCAAGTGGTGGAGTCTACGTCATAATTTGTGATAGTGGGTGTCTCTGTTCGCGCAGCCCCTATGAAAAAAAAAATTTAAAGCCTATAACTTAGACTTTATTTTTCATACATGAGCCAACCCTCTCAAAACAGCTGAATTTACTGATTGTCCTTTTTTATTTACTAGTTGTACGTTGTACGTGGACAATTTTTATCTATTATCTTAAATTTTATTTGTGATAACTAAAGTACAAAAAAAGACAACACAAACTGAATTATTTGGGTAACACTCTCCAATGTTGATTTTTTGTACAATTCATAAGACCAAACTTAGTAGTCATGGTGGGGCAACAAAACCGCAAAAGTTTGAGAGGAAGACAAGATAAAAGAAAAAGACATGTCAAGTTGATCAAATAACTTGGACTATAGATAAAACTCACACTCAACAACTATGAACCACTGTAATAAGATCCAATGACCCAACCGTGATACAAAGAAGAGGAGTAACTCAGAAAGTTTGCATGGAGCACACTTGAGCCTTCTCTATTTGTGTTTATTACTGATGTAAGTTTTATTTAGCCCATATCGAAATTATTAAACTCACAGAATAAATTTATATTTTCACTAATAGTTATTTCTTAACAAGAACTATAAATTGAAAATTGGGTGCCTAGCTTCTTATGCATGGAGTTAGGAAAAGGAAATTCGAAAAAATAGAACAATGGTGTCCATCATGAAATAATGATTTTTCCTCTTCAATTGAATAATGATTTTTCCTCTTCAACTGAATACAAGGCACATAAGAACATTAAATAAAAGAATTTCTAATAGTTGTACTAGAATTCCACCACTTTTATGCGTACACTTCACATAATCCTACTGATAAAATATACTAAAACTACCCAACAAGACAAGACAAGTGTATTAAAGCTTCTAAAAAACACAGACCGCAATAAAGCACATTCATTAACAAAACAAAACAATATCAACACAAAACATATATAACATAAAACATCAATTATTAGAATCCTGAAATAAGAATATCTTGCTATGATGCTAAACTATCTGGCTAACGATTTAGTAGTTGAATGAAAAAAATGAAACTATTGTTTAGAGGACAAGGATTTAAATTATGAACATGTATAATCTCACCAGAAGCACAAAACAATACTGGAACATTAACTTTAATTTGAAAATATAATAGAATAATACCTAGCTGGGTTTGTTCTCATGATAAGCTTTATAGACTCATCATCCATCTCCAACCTCAAAGTTTCTGAAATAGCTAGTATATAAAAAGGCATCGGAGGCTTGGAGCAGATCATCTTCATTGTCAAGGATAAAAATGTCCTTACAATATCAGTGAAGCGTAGAATATCAAAGATAAATTTGTAATTACATTCCTAATTGAACGAGACTCATTGGTTAGAAATCTGAACAAGGCTAATACAAATGTCTTTTTTGAGTTTATGAAGGGGAAAAAAGAAAAGTAAATATTTTTCATGTTAAGCCACTTTTGGAAGTAGTATAGATTTAAAGAAAAGTAAATTTTTTTTTTCTTACATGGGCGCATCCCAACACGTGTACCTATTGGCCTATTCCATACATCGAGATGGCAGCGGGCCCGGTAAAAATGAGTATTCGTCCAAATCGTTTCGTTTGGATCGGAGATGGACCATATATATTGGACGATAGACGTATACGAGATAACCGTATAAACCTGTGCGGGGATAGACTGATACTTACACTCGCCCTGCCTCTCTCCCACCCTGCTTTACCCGTTATTATTATTATTATTTTATATATAATATATATATATATGTTGTTGTTGTTGTGAATATAAATCTATATATTATTGAATGATTTTTTTCTTTTAAAAATTATTTTGTTTTTTTGATTTTTTTCATATTTTTGGCTCGTAAAAGTGTAGAACTTTGTATTTTTATGTTGGATTATATTATGTTTTATTATGTTGTAGACAATATTTTAATTATATTATGTTAAATTATTTAAAATGTTAGATTAATTTAAAATTTTAGATTATATTGACTTGGACTTGAACTAGGTAAGGTGGGCGGTGGGCGGGGGGCGGGGGCAAAAATTACAAATTTACTCGCGGACGAGATGGAAATAAAAATTATACCCATTAATAAAAGTGAATTGAAGATTGACAAAGTTTTTTTAAGTAAGTATGGAGATAGAGACTTCACCCTCCGTGTCGACTTCAGTCCACTACCATCCCTATCCATACGCGAACACAAGTTCGTTCGGTGCGAAAATTGGGCCATATGGCTATTCTGGTTGGTCCAGGCTGGCTAGGTTACCATAGAAAAGTTCATATTGATTACTCCGAGTTGAACCAATTCTATTAGAATATTGGGCCTCCAGCTAGAGGCCTATATTCAGGCCCAGTATCATAGCCCCTTATCCTACAACAAACGGGTCTTCTCCATGATTGTAGACAAGGTTGTTAATTACCTTAATTCAATTTCTTTCTATTGCTTAAGCTTATGGTGTTAAGATAAAGTACTCGGGATGGATAGCCGAAAAATATTAAAATATATTAATTTATAAAATACCCTATAATTACAGGAAAAAATTTTATAATTTAAAAAAATGAAAATTAGCTCATGCAGTTACTCTCCTGATCCACTCTCTCTGACCCTAACCACAGGATTTGGTAGTCTAAGTCTTAGGTTAAGTGGGAACCACTGGGGATACTATGAAGATCATGATTAGATAAAGGATTGGACACGAATTGAAACAGAGTATGTAATGGGAATCAAAGAATATGAAGGAGTTTGAAAATTTTGCAGATTATAAAAGGGGTTCTGGAATTTTGCAGAAATGTGTGTAGCCCACCCCTTAGAAAAACGAGTCTGGGGAATAACTTACAATTTAAGAAAAATATTAGCAATTCAAATAAAATTTTAAAAGTATAATTCAAATGTATTTCATCCCTTTGATGAGTATTGAATAAATGGGTCTGATTGAAAAAATTGATAAAATTCACTCATCTAATGAATGATATACATTTAAATTTTATCTGAATTATTTAGCGTTAGTTGTACTTTAATATCTTTTTGAATCAAACTTCTTGTTGTAAAAAAGCGGTGTTATTCCCCTGTTTCTTAATGATTTCTCTCTCCTTTTCTTGTTGGATTTAAAAGGAATATGGTTTTTGATTAATTTATCTGTCGAATGTCTTTTCACTTGTCTTTCTTATTGTTATTGCTTTTTATAACATTAGTAATAAAATTTTTAACTAGTTTCGGGTTACAAATTTGACCATAAAAGAGATCGAGGGAGAATTGGTTATATTCTACACGCATGTGTCAGATTGAAAAATCTCAGTGGAGGCTATTTTTTTTTAACTATTGAAATAAAAATTAGGGGAATAATAGAGTATTCAAAGACTATCCCGATAAGTCTTTATTGATAGAATCATGAGACTTCTGATTACACCCGTTATTTTTTGTGAAAACGAACCTAACTAAGTTAGCATAACAATCAATCACTAAATCTTAATGTGAATTCTAATACTCGAACATTCAAATTAAAAGTAAAAAATTTGATCGCTAGTACCCTATTCGATGGTCTCAATTAAGACTTCAATTCAGATGGGTTTAAAGATACATTCTGAATGTCTTTTTGTTAAAAAACAACAAATCAAGTATTCTCAATTTTCTTAAAAAGAATAAAACATCTTCTAGAAAAACCTAACAAAAACATCATTTCCCCTCCACTAATCTTTCTTTTCTTATTTGTTGCAAATAATAATCTCACATGTGAAATAAAACCCACCCCAATACATGAACCAAAAATAAGTAACTGTTCGTTTTTTTATTAAGAGTTACGGGTATTCAAGTGAGTTTATATATTTGAGGTGTTTAAATTAATTTATGTATATTTTTATTAATTTTTTATTTTTTCTGATTAAAGATAAATTATTCACGTTAATATTAAAATATTCATGAAAAATAAATTCAACATAATCTAAACTCTTAAAATTATCAAAATTTAAAGTTAAAGTTAAAGTTACAGGGGTTAAATTTATAGTTGGTGCATGTTACCCGTCAGTAACTTTCCAACCGGACAACACACCCATTGGGACGCCAAATCCACTTTGGTAAGTCAATATCTAAGCTTTCGTCAATCATTCGATCTCTTGTAAGTTATAACCCGCCTTCTTCCTAACTTCCATTCTCCAATCTCTATCTCTCCACCTTGTCCGCGTTCATACCAACTCCCATTTCCTTTGACCCTGTCCACACCCCTCTTCAGTTTCCTCTCTGTCGTCTGTACCCTTCTCTCTCTCTCTCTTGCACTTCCTCTCTACAATGTTGATGCTAGTGAATTGTTCAAACTGTAGGACACCATTACAGCTCCCACCAGGGGCCAAGTCAATCATATGCGCCGTGTGTCACGCCATCACTCACATCGCCGACCCTCGCAGCGGCCCACCGCCACCACCTCCGCCGTACTCCACCTCCAACTACCATTACGCTCCGCCGCCACCCCCGCCGGTGTTGTCGGCTCCGTCGCCTTACAACCACGCGCCTCAGGGTCAACCTCCGGCGGCCCACGGCCATAAGAGAGCTGTGATTTGCGGGATATCGTATAAAAACTCGAGGTACGAGCTGAAAGGATGCATCAATGACGCCAAGTGTATGAAGTTCTTGCTGGTCAACCGATTCAAGTTCCCTGAGTCCTCCATTCTCATGCTCACTGGTATATCTTCTCTCTCTCCTCCTACTAACTTTTCCTGTTGAAAATTAATTCCAATTATTTCTAATTCTATGTCTTTTTGATTAGTGATTGTTGTGGATGTTAACTTGGTATTTGGTTCAAATGCATCTTTGAATTTATGTTATAGGATCCTTAATTTGTTTGTCAATTTCCTGAATTAATCACCCTTTGAGGTGTTTAATGTTTCACTTAGTAATTAACTAAAATTAATTTGTTCTGCATTTATTCAAGTATAATTTCCCATATTGTCAAACTTTAGGGATTGAACGTGGGACAATTGAAATTATCCCTAAGAAATATGTAAATCACAAACCTTGAATGCATATGATCCCAGAATTGATCCATTGGTAGCTCTGGAACATGAAATTGTAATTCAATTTCCTAGTACCTCAATTCTCTAGGTCATGAGAGATAAATCTCTTATGAATACCCTAATCCTAGCAAGGATGACCTGCCATTGACTGAACCGGAGAGAGATTAGTCGAGGTGCACGTAAGCTAGCCCGGACACCCTTTACCGTTGAACCAAAAAAAAAAATTTCTCTAGGTCAAATACTACCCAAGATTGGTTCTATAAGGCAAATCAGGCTTCCACCCCAAAAGGCTTTGAGATAATTTGTGAATCCAAAATTTTCATGATGATTGAGTGGTTAATTATCACCAGTTCTAGTAGTAGTTCTGTCACCAATGAAGTTCACTTACCCACAAAAAAGAGCGATACCTGGTTTGATCCCTCCTCCTGCAAAACAAATTAAAATTCTTAGTTGAATATTCTGATATTCGTCGTTCGTTGATTTTTTTCATGTTAGACTAGTTCTAATAGAACCCTTTGTTGAAAGTATTATTTCAGAAGAAGAAACCGATCCATATAGGCGTCCAACAAAACATAACATCAGGATGGCAATGCATTGGCTTGTACAAGGTTGTCAGCCAGGAGATTCCCTAGTTTTCCATTATTCTGGCCATGGTTCACAACAAAGAAATTACACTGGAGATGAGGTAGATGGATTTGATGAGACACTTTGTCCACTAGATTTTGAAGCACAAGGAATGATTGTGGACGATGAGATCAATGCGACTATTGTCAGACCTCTTGCTCGTGAGGTTAAGCTTCATGCTATTATAGATGCTTGCCACAGTGGCACTATGTTGGATTTACCATATCTTTGTAGGATGGACAGGTTAGTCTTTGTCAGTTTGCTCTTTATGCTAACAACCCCAAACAATTTTACAGACCACTTACATAAATTGTACCTCTCCTCAAGTGTTTCGACTTTATCAGGAGATTTGAGTTCCTTTTTCTTTCATTCCCCAACTCTTTTCCTCTAAAAATTATTGCCAATCAATATGAATGCGTTTTAACAGGAGTGGTCGCTATGTATGGGAGGACCATCGTCCTCCATCTGGCGTCTGGAAAGGAACAAATGGTGGGGAAGTCATTTCCTTCAGTGGCTGTGATGATGATCAAACCTCTGCTGATACATCTGTAAAGTTTTAGTCATTCATTGATTTCTTCCTTTATCAATATGATTGAATTACTTGGAATTTTAGTTTCCGCTTGCCTGGAGTAAAAACATCCATAGCTAAGCTTTATTTGGACAGGTTCTGTCAAAAATCACATCAACTGGTGCAATGACCTTTTCTTTCATCCAAGCAATTGAACGTGGGCATGGAACTACATATGGGAATATTCTAAGTGCAATGCGTTCTACTATCCGTAATACAGACAAAAGTGATTTAGGGGGTGGTGTTGTGACATCGCTTCTCACTATGCTTTTGACTGGAGGGAGTCTTAGTAGTGGGATGAGACAGGTATGTCTTACTACCAGAGTTTTGGAGACATATACATTAAAGGCTGGCTTGTGGAAATATACACATTATAATGCAATTATTTTAGTAATTTGTATAAGAATAACGATTCTCTTCAAGCAACAGATTCAAGGTTCAAAACTGCATTTTGTACGCTAATCAAGTACTGTTAAAACCATTCACATGGATAAGCTAAAATAAACTAACATTGTAGAAAGGTTTATCCAACATGTAGTCACAAATAATGCATACATGGAATTGGTTTATCATTTTATTCCTGCTTGAATGTTCTGTTGAAAACTGTTCTTGTGGGTTGTAACGACAAGCATGACACTGCATGGATATGAAAGCTCATAATAAGTAGGGGGAGTTGTAAAACAGAGCAGCAAAATAACCAAGAAGAGTTGAAATTTCTTGTTTTCTTTTTGGCAAAAGTATAGTCGTAATTTTTCAGTCAAAAGGCAATACTTTTCAGTTATGGATTAACAGCTCAGAAAGGAAAACGATGGCAGGTGGCATAATTTGATAAAAAGTTAGGTCTATAATCCCGTACACTGTTCATAGGATGCAAAATGTATTCTGACTTTCCAAATGTTGCTAACATTTTCAACTTTAGGGTGGCGGATCTCATGTTTACATTATACGTGCATTCAGTGCATCATATATTTGATATTTTTATCCGGGTGCATATCTGAGAATATTAGAGTTAGCATCCTACATGTATTTGTCCGATGCAGTATCTGTTTTCGTGCCTATCTAAAAGCTATACACATTGACTGTACAATCAACTGTATGCTGAATTTTAAGTTTCCTCTGTAATAGCCTCTTAAGAATAACCAACAAAAGTTGCTTTTCCAGCAGCGAACTTTCTGACCTATATGGTCTATGCCTGGCTGATGTTAAACTTTGCTTTTTGCAATTGTTTTCTTGCAGGAACCACAACTGACTGCAACTGAAGCGTTTGATGTGTATACAAAGCCTTTCTCCCTATAACATAGCAAAGCATGATCTCCGTCTGCTGGCCTACAACTTCATTGTGTGCAAAGATTGGATATGTACAGTTCGAGAAAAGGACATTTGATTGATCAATATTATTGTTTCAAATTTGAGTTGGTATCATAACGTTTGACGATAACCTTATTGATGGATTCTTCTAATAATACTTTTTAGCATTAGCAATATCTATATATCTGCATTTTGTTGTAGAGCACAGTGAATAAATGGTCTTCAACAGAAATTAAAGACACGATAGAATTATAGACTGAGTTCGTCAAATACTTATTTGCATACAGAAGACTCTTTTGCAACTCTTGATATTGAATTTTAATATTTTTCTGCTGGTGGAATACCAGATTTCAGTCAACATACAGTACTAATTGACTGATTTCAGAAGTGTCAATTACCAGGTTATGAAAAATGGGTAATCAACCTCTACCTATTTCTCTATACCTACGCTTCTAAATATCCATCTGTTCTTATACCACTCCCCCGAATCATCTTAAGTCAGCCTTGTGCATGTCAAGTGTTCTACAACAAGTATCAAATTCGAACAACAATCCCAGTTTGCATGTTGACATTTATTTTACATGAATATGCTTATCAAATGACTCTGCATATTCTTCATTGTTCCAATTTATAGTTTTTAACTTGATTTGTAGGCAATTGTAGCAAAATCATAACTGCTTGAAAACAAAAGCATGTGTTATTTCTGCATATAACAAAAAAAAAAAATGAATTCTTGTCTAAACTTGGATACAAAATTATTGTTTCTGTCTCATTTGACTTTCATTACCTTACCTGTGACCCTATCAGCCACAATTTTTCAAACACCTAGCCTGCATTAGTCGCGTACATGGCTTCTCAGCAGGAAGCATTGCCTCTGGTACCTCGTATTATCTTTGAAAGCCATGTTCTCAAGCACCTGTAACAATTATTTTCATCATATGAAACAGTAAATCTTTTATTGCATATGATAAATTTTTATGGAATCAGAGAGGCCAGGAGAGTATAAGGACCTTCTTCTCATTATGTGGGAGGTTGCACCACATCTCACTCAACCTCTGGCTTGCCTCCCCAAAGGAAGAAGACCTAACCATTCCCCAAGTAGTCATCACAAAGAACGTATAAGAACTAATTGGAAAACTGTGTCTTCTTAGCACCCTTTTCAACATTACTTTCTTCCTCGACACCCCTTCGTTCCTTGCGCTTAAATTCCCACGCACCAAACCGCCATTGCTAGGATAGTATGTAACCAGGGACAGAACCCCACTTCCCAGTCTTGTCACAATGTTGCACCCTTCAGTTTTTGGGATCCAATCAATAGCATGGCTCTGTGCTTCTGCGTTTGCATTTCGATCTTCATCGACATGGTTTGCATTGGGAGTCATGTATGATGAAGAACTAGAATTGAGAGAAGTTTGATTTTCTTTTGGTATATTTGCGCTAGGATTTTGGTGAAGCCCAGAGTCTGAATTGTGTTTGTGATGGACATTGAATTGAACAGAGAATTGCAGATTTTCTGTGTCTCCTTGAACTTGAATGGTGTCACCAGTTAAGAATCCAGAGAGGTGGAGGGGAATCGAAGAAGACGCGGGAGTCGAAGGTGAAGGTGAAGGTGAAGATGATGAACTTGGGGTTGGATAGATTTCCTCCAAGTGATGGTCATCCATGGAGTTCGAAATTTTCCAGGAAAGTTTGGATTGGAATCAAGAACAAAAGGACGGTAGAGGGTAATTAAAGCAGTACATACTACGGGATATATAGTCCACTGTTTGGTGAAAGACGTTACAGTTGCGTCCTTCAAAGTAACCGTTGTAAACGCCAGAACTTGTGGGACATTCTATGGGCACCGACCTTAGATGGCCCACTTTATAACGGTATTTTTTTTTTTTTTTTATGTTTAACTCGTGTCTATACATAATATTAAGATATTTTAATTCGATCTATAACTCGCTCTTTTCGTGCTCAAATTCATGATGCAATATCGGCTCTGATACCAATTATTATAAACCTAACTGTTATTTCAAAAGCCTCATGTCTTGAGGAGCGTTAAGAACTCATAATCCTATCTTACTATTTTAAAATGTCAAAATACTTGAAAAACATTTTTTTTCCAACTATACCTTCTCACAATGAAAGTATCCCTTAAAATTAATGACATATTAAACGAGAAAATCATTCACTCTCTTGTTGTTACAATTCTCTCTCTCTCTCTCCCTCCCTCCTGGGCAATTTGCAGCCGGTTAAAAACAATTAGACACTCACCCTATTTTCACCTTCCTCCTCTCCCTCTTCCTGTTTAAACCATTCTCTTCTCTATAAATTTTTTAAAATTCAGTTACAAAATTGAGCAAGAGTTCAGTTGGTACTCCTTAAGCCATTATTCTCCCTTTAAATTTGTTTAATTACAAGAATTCAGTTACAATTGTTTGTATTAGTATACTTTGCATTTTTTTTCTATTGTGTGTAAACCTAAATTTCTATTTTTGTTTATTTTTTAGAGTTTTATTATTAGTAACATTTTCTATTAGTTGCAAATGTAATTGTTATTGTTATTAAGGATTGTTATGTTGCTTTTACACATATTCAATAAATTCTACATACATTCAACAGGCCACGTAAAGAAAGGTGTAAATCAAGAAATTACCTTGTCCTTAACTAACTCAAGAGACTCTTTGCTATCCCAATTGAATATACATTAAATATAATTATACGTTATGCATTAAATATATTGATATTTTTTATCTTTTATGTCAGTTGTGAACTTTTTTGTGTGTGTCTCCTCAATTTCTGAAAATTCTGGTAGATTTTCAACAAGACAATTGATATAAGCACTTCTCTTCCTTATAAATGAAAATAAAACCTTTTTTGGTTCAGTCAAATTGGAAAAGCTTGCAAATAATATGCCCGCTTGGTAGAAGGTGGTTTGGGCAACTTTAGAAGTTTAGTTATACAATCAAAGTTTCAGCGATATTGCTCCAAGTTTAAAGGTACAATAAAACTTTTTTGGGTTAGTCAAATGGGAAAAGCTTGCAAATAATATGACCGCTTGCTGGAATGTGGTTTGGGCAACTTTAGAGGTTCAGGTATACAATCAAAGCTTCAGCGATAATGCTCCAAGTTTAAAGGTTAGTTCCACATAATCGACTCGAGTGATAGAAGTTTCAATTTTGATTTTACCTATAGGAGACTATAATTATTATGCACAATTTTTTATGCTTTTGATCTTGTAGTTCCTTTCTTTGTAGCTTACTCTCAACTATAGTTGGTTTAATATGTTGTCACCACTCTCTCCTTTGCTTGCACAAACTATTTTAAAAACAAAGTTCACATTTTTCCCATGGTTATCTCTCAAATGCATAGCAGGAAAGGTTTTACGTTAGTTGCAAGGAGAAAATCATTAGTTCTTGGAAGGTGACAAAGAAGATGGACCATGATCATGTAAGTTTTCTTTTCTTTCATGCACATACATAGATACAGACACACACAGTCTTTTTTTGTTTTTTTTAAGGATCATTTTGAATTATAATTTAGTTCTTTATTCTTTTCCATGATAAGTGCTCATAGATAATGTATTGGTCATATGTTCATCTATATGCTAAAATAATGACGTGGCTAACCATTTTTACTGTTATAAGTTTGAAGAGTATTCCTTAATCATTATATTCTATGTGGCATCAATTTTTCAAATTCCTTTTTTCTTTGCTCAAAATCATAAATTGATTTTGTTCGGAGACATCTAAGTGTAGGTACTTAGAGGCTACAAGGGATTTCGGCTGGCACTTGAAATGGCTGCCTTGTTCCTCTATAACAAGCCTGAGATGTAACAAAGGAATACTACAAAGAAATGCTCTAAAGTCCACTCCGTTTTAGAGTAACACTAAATTGGCATTGCATATTAATGCACAATGTATTAGATGTCATGATTTAGTGGTATTACTTTTTTAGCATGAACATATTACTTTTAACATCCATGGTATTTATGTTGCATAGACTGTGGGCTGTTCACTTACCTAAATCTAGAGCCTAAAAAATCGAATATAATATAATTTGATCACATAGTTGACAATAACCAATATATGCCAAACATTAAGTGGGTCAAATGATGCATAATTTAATATCAAAAAAAAAAAATTGATGCATAATTTTACATCTTGTTTTTGTTAATCATTACGATATAGAAGTTCTCGAAATTTTTTGGTTCTCGAATAAAAACCCATATGGATATAATTGATCCTACAAGATTTGTCGACTATAATTGATTAAGTCATGTGCAAGATTTTTGGTGGTCTAGGAAAAAAAAATATAAAAACAGAGAAAAATATAAGTTGACTATTGTCTAAATTGCTTTAAGAATTCAAGAAATGCCCAGGGTGAAGAAAAGTAATTCATCTTCATGGGAAAGATGCATATGTGGCTACTATTATTATGAATGAAATTCATAATACGGCAATTTTTTATGTTGTAAAAGAACATTTTCTTAAAATAAGAATATAAAAAGAACTATTTCTGGTTTTTAAAACAAAACGGTAGCCTTCTCAAACATAAACTATTGTACTAAAATTCAAAATTTTAAATGTTTGTTGCCCATTACGGCTCATATGCTACCACCTGAACATACAATGTCACAGTTATAATTATTTATTCATTAACACTGACCATGTTAATCCCTTAAGTGTTTTAGCAACAATTCTGGATGCAACAAATAGTGATAGAACAAAAAATTTTATGTTGACAAAAAACAGTAAAATGGTATGTCCAATGTTTCTTTGAGTTTGGTTAGTCAAATTTGTGATATTTAACATGAGTGACAAACAATAATTATAACACAAAATAGTAGACGTGCAACACACGTGTGCACAAGCTAGTTATTTAAACATAAAATTCGACAAATTTTACTACTTTAACGAGTATTATTATAATTTGTGGGTCATTTTACGACAAATTTTTTTTATCACTTTTATGAGTGATTTACTAATTTTATGGATTTTTTTTTCACTTTTATGATAACTATTTTTATCATTTTTTCTTCGGTACAAAAAAGTATTACTTTTGTGGGTATTTTTACTATTATTATGGTAACTATTTTTTTTAGTATCGCAATAGTGATAAAAATATTCACAATAATGATAAAAAAAAATTCACAAAAATGATAAATATTAAGACATTACCGATTTTTTTTTTTTTTTTTTGAGAACGGTAGACAAATCCTATTTGTTGTCAGCTTTTGAAAGAAAATTCTTATTTAAACTATTTTAGATAATTATCTTAATTTTATTAAGTACATATTTTACATGGATTTTGCAACGATTTCTAATTATTAAAAAAAACATCTCAAATTTTCCTTTTTCCAAATAAAATAAAATATTTCTCCCGTTCCATTTTCTGACAAGATTTGGGCTGGTTGTAGTGGCAGTGGGATTGGACAAGTAAGACACAAACGGCCCAAACAAAACAGTCCTCGAGGGTCCACGTGGCCCATTATGAACCAACCTGTGTGTACCACAGAAGCGGTTCGACTTCTAAAATTCTTCCAGTCACTGGATAAGAACCAACGACAAACAATCCCTGTTCTTCGCCTTAGAGACGAGAGACAGTCGTTCATACTAGTGAATTTCTCTCTGTTCTCTCTCATGGCCACTACCATCATCAATGTATGCGTCTGTCCTTTTCTTCGTTTTTCTTCTATCTCTATACATCCAACCCAGAACTCTCTCCCACTCGTTCACCATCCACACCCCTTAGTTCTGGGCACTCAAAATAGAATTTTCACCAAAACTGCTGCTATGGGCAGTGACTTGTTGGGTGATTTTGGAGCGAGAGACCCATTTCCCGCAGAGGTAGAGAGTAATTTTGCGGAGAAAGTTTTGGGTAATGTTGACACGGAACACAAAATTCTAATCCCCAAGCTCTCTGCTCTTTCTCTTTCCCAACAAGATTGCGCTCCTATCTCTCCTTTTCAATCTCCTATATCGGAGGACGAGGCTAATAAACTGTTAAGGAAGGTGAATTACTTAATGCCCATATGACTTTTTTTGCATTTTACTATTTAGTTTTATCATATGATGTGGTGGTGTTACTGTTATCAATGTTACAATTGTCGGCTGTTTTGATGTAATTGGTCTGATTAGCTATAAAAATGGGGAAATTGAGATTCTTGGTTGTCTATTAAACAATATATTTCTGAGTATAATGAAAACACGAAAATCTGGGACTTGCAATTAGGGTTTGATTTATAATCTTGTAGTATTGCAGTCTTTTATAACACCAAGGGCTTAGCCCGGATGGCCAGCTCCTCACTTGTCAACACCCAAGTTAGGGGTTCAAACTCGTAGGAAACATCATCTGTGGAGGCAAAGACCAGCTCTTGTCAGGTCTAAGGCATAGGTTCAAACATCCCAATGGCTTAGCATCTACCGATTCCCATCCCCTTCCATCTACTAGGAAGCTTGATGGATCTCTGTGTATGATTGCAGCCTGTTCGTGATAATGTTACAGAGAGGCCGAATTTTTGGTTGTGTTATAAAGTTTTTTGAAAAGATGTAGACATATTGTATAGCCTGTCTTTGTTTTTCCCTTAACATTTGAAAGACATATCAAAATTAATTCTGGGTACATTACTTTGACAGCTTTTGGGAACCTGAGCAATGAATAAAACAATATGGTATTTGGTGTATAATCAGTGCGCCAATTACCCCTTGAACCGTACAAGATAGTTACCACTTACCACCTATCATACGGCTTTCTAACTTCACTTCTTTTTCTGGTCGTTCTACTCTGTCAATCGATGGTAGTATAAGAGATCTATAACCCCCTGAAATTATTTACATAGAAGTTCTTGCTTCCTACCCTTAGTTAGCATGTATCTCTCCAGGTCATACTTTAGTATCACATCGTAGGACCCCACCCCAACTTTATCTTCCTTATCAGTGAAACTAGAATATTGTGCATAGGTATTCTTTGATGCAGCAGGGACGAGACGACGTAAGATACTACGATCACGTATGGAAGTGCTGCCCTTCAACCTAGCAATATGAAATCTCTCAACATCTTCCATTCCTTTATGGGATCCTATTGGGATAGGTAGGCCCAAGCCTTTCCCCTCCCCTCTCCCTCCATAAGACCCCCTTTCTCTTTCTGGAGGGAAAAAGAGAAAGAAGAGAAGAAAATATCTATTTTTTTCTGTCAAGTATTAAAGGTTTTTCGTGCTATACACCACGTTGAGAAAGACCAACCTCCTATTTACCGTACTCTTTTTGTATCTTGAAAGGGAAGTCCTCCTTATGATGCTACGCATGGCTGTCTGAAGTGCAAGGGGTAAACTCGGACTCGGATTGGATAGTTCATGTCAGGCCCTTCAGGTGTCATATTTTGGCCAAGTTTACTGTACCTTCTGCCCCTATGTTAGGCGGCCATAATATTTTGTTATGTTCTACCACTCTTACGTTAGAAAGAAAAAATTCCACACAAGCTCCCGTTCTGCGGCGTGTTGGCAGGACTGGTCTTTTTATCTCTCTTGAGTCAGGTTCTTAAAAATGGACAGGAAATCGGGTTTTTTGAATATCTCTCTTCTGGCCTATTAAGTAAGTTAGTTCGAGATCAAAACTGGACCTAAGAGAGATTAGACTTCTAGTAACAGTAGGTGCGCTTTCAATTGAGGAGAGTTGTTCACAAGCAGTGGTTATGAGCTCTTTCTTGTTCTGATTCAGAAGAGGTAATTCCTTCAGTTGCACTAGTGGATTGAATATCCTTTCTTATGCATGTCTTAATGATTTTGCTTTTCATTAAAATACCACAAGAGAGCCGCTTAAGTTTTAAACCCAGTGCTGAGTTTTTGGTTTTCTACCTGAATCTATACCCAATTTGTTTGCTTTGCTCTATTTCAATTATGTAATATGTTATGTTACTATGTAGATTGTCGGATGGAGACTGTTAACTGAAGAAGGGGGACTTAGGTTAAAATGTTTGTGGAAGCTCAGAGATTTCAAATGTGGGGTCGAACTCATCAACAGGATATACAAAGTTGTTGAAGCTACAGGGCACATACCCAATCTTCACCTGGAACAGTCCAATCAAGTTAGAGCTGAACTATGGACTGCATCTATTGGTAAGCAGAAGTTTCTGAAAAGTGCAATTGTTTTCTGATTGTTTTACGTACTTTTTGGCCCATTTTCCTATTAAGTTTGCAGTCACAATTCCAAAATGGGGAGAAACTTAATGCAAACTTCTCTTGATATATTAGAGATTATTAAAATCTAGGACTTCTCTTTGGGTATCACTGTGGCCTAGTGTTCTTTTTCCCTTTGTGGATTCTTTTAAGGTCATATTTGTTAGTCCTCTTGGTCTGGACTTAGAAACAATATTTAAACTCTGACATGGTGACATGATTTGACCCAAAAAAAAGAAAGACTATTTTTGTGCTTGAATATTTAGGTAGATGTTGAAGATCATTTGGAATTATGTTTGTTTCTTGGGACTTAGTATTCCACTCATTTTTGGGGTTAAAGGCATTGTTGTTCCCTGAATTGACCCATACAATTTACCTCTCAGACAAAAGATTTACTCAACTGGCCCCTCCAATTATGCATCATGTTTCAGTGTGTGGCTTCCATCAGTTTCTATCACACTTTCCATCCAAACATGTTTTTGCCATAGCGCATTAGCTACCGCACGGGTATTTATGACAAAATCTAAAATCTGAAGCCAAACACCTTAAACCAATAGACAACTTGTCCATCCTAAAACAACTTTTATGCCCCAGTACCAATCCACGAAGTAGCCATATTTTGCATGTTGCTTCATTGGAGGAGCCAATCTGGAAATTTTTTTTTGCTTGGGGGGCAACTTAATACTTGACTTGACTCATGGTGCATGAAGTAACAAGGAGTGTCATAAGATTTTATTTATTTATTATTTTTTGGTTTTTTTTTTTTGTGTGGGGGGGGGGGGGGGGGGAGCTCAAATGGAGTGCATAGGAATGAATCATAAGTTGAGATTGTCTAGGCCAAATATTTCTCCTGGTATATGATCTAGAGTTCTTAGTATTCTGTTGCATTGTTTGCATTTCTTCTCTTAAAGTTTACCTAGTCATTCTGGGATTCACGTATGTCCGGAGAATGCTTATGAACATGTTTGCTTTGCATCTCATATAGCACATGCTGCACTGTCAGTTACTTGTGTTAATCCCGTTGTAGAAGTTTCATCTATGTTGTTTGACTACATGGCCTTTAAAATAATTTTAACCGAATTGCAGGAGGCTTGAGCATGAATGATTTTATTGTAGCAGCTAAAATAGATGAGATAAAAACATCAGATCTGGTCCCCAAAAAGAGAGTTTGGGCATAATTGGATGTCTTTCGTCCTCAAAGAAACCCGACCATCTGCTGCTCATTGGGCCTTTCTCCAACCAACTCTGAAGAAGCTCAATTTGCTATAGACGTGTTCTACTTTTAATTTTCTCCATCATTTTCATTTGCGTCTTCCATACAAATAAAAAATTGTGCACATTTGGAGCATTTCTTTGATTTCATTAAGAAAATCATGACCTCTCTGTGTATGATGTCTTCTTCAGCAAGTGTTGACAGAAAATGTCCATGTACCAACGCAAGATTTTACTAATCGCTGTATATATCGGTCATCTATATTGGTTTTCTTGTTTTCCGATATCATATTCATCCTCATTATATTCTTTCCCAATCTAATACTTCATGTTAGTGTTCCTGGCTAAGATTCAAAAATTCACATAATTTTGTATACTCATCTTCTGCTAATGAAAATCATATGCAAGTTTGTATCTAGTCTATATCTCTGTATGACGTGACAGGTTCACCAACAAAGCCTTTCCTTCCTGGGAGACTTGGAACTGTGGAAAACAGGGGAAGCTGGTATAGGCCGTCTTATCTCTCTATTGAACAGACTTAGCAGAGGTTTTCTGAAAACCGATCCTTTTTATATGCAGGACCAGCAGAATCAGTAAACTCAAAGACGAGTCACAAAACATGTTCTTTATATTCAGATTGTGTGGATAAGTTTTGCATATCAGAAGTTTTATGTTTCATGGTACCAAAATCAGGAATACTGGTTAGGATCAAATGATGGGGAAGGTTGTCTACTATTAGGCACAAGAAAGGCACGATTTATTGCTCCAAGGGTGTTCTTGGACTCGGCTCTCTCCTTGGGTAATTACCGAGGTAAAAGCGGCTCTCTCGGAAGACAGTTCCCTGCCATCTTATTGGGACTAATCTAATATATTCTTACTTGAATTGCCAAGGTTTTATTTTTTATTTTTTGTTGTGGTAACATGCCCTTCTACCATTACGTTTAATATTTATACACTACAATATATTACCTAACATTTTCGTTAAAAGATTTGATTCGATTGTCCAATCATATCTGTAAGAGAATTGTTGATTTAAGCACCCACTTTTTTGTAAAGATAAACATATATAGCATGCTGAAAATGAGGTAACTCAAACTGTATGAATATGATGAAATTTTATCATCTAAATATCAAACTCACACATAAATTATATTAATATGAAAAATAATATCGAGAGAACTAATATATCAATATAATTATTTAAAAATAAATATGATCTAATCAGTTTTTAGGTAAAAATATATTTAAAAAAATAGGTAACCAAGTGTTTAGATAAAGAAATGGGCTTAGGCTTGGTGGGTATTTTAAGGGAGACAGACTTCAACGCTAGTGGTCTTACGCAAAAGACAAACCGGGCAGGCTTTAGAAACGGCGTCGCATCTGACACAAACACACACGTGTCGGCACGGCCACATCATTACCGTCGCGACTCTCCTCTCACACGCTTTGCACGCCAGCCTCACTAGCTCAACTCGATCCGGGTCAACGAACGACGACTCGGCGTCCTCTTGCTGCGTCCCTTCGCAGCCGGCGCAACTTAATCTCTTCCCCTCCTCAACACTCCCGCCGTGCAGTTTAGCCTCTTGCAGTGCCGCCATCAGAGACGACGTTGTTTGCTCCAAATTCTTCGCTTTGGCCTGCCAAACCTGCGCCTCCGCTCTAAACTGCGCCACCTTCTCTTCCAACTCACAGTTCCTACGCGTCGTGTTGGCCATTTCCAACTCTCTCTCTTTCAGTTTCTTCGCCGCTCTCTCTTCCGCTGCGCACAGGAGATCAGTGTAGTTCTTCCTCCACAAGTCTGCTATCTTGTACCGCAACTGGTCACCCTGCATGAACATGTATGTATACTTGATTACTTGTATACCCACCAACATTACATACAGAAAATCGAAAAATAAGAGGAACCAATTAAAAAAGTGAGAAGAATTTTACGTGGGCTTTCATTAATTGATCAATTTGGTCACTTTGTTCTTGAATATTCGAAGAGAGATCGTTTTCTGCATCAACTTGGGTTAGTAAGGGTGTGAAGGACTTGAATGGCGTAGTTATCTTCTGTGGCGGTGGTTGGCAATTAAGGTCCAAGCGAAGAGCTGTGGAAAAGAGAGATTGTGGAGGATGTTGGTGTTGGAGGGATGAGAAGAGATTGATGGATGATGGAGGTACTCCAGTTTGGGCAACTTCTTTCATCTTCCTCTTCCTTGAATCGTTAGCCGCTGCATAGAATATAACTATATAGTTATATATATGAACGCAAGTACTTTCATAGAGAGAGAGAGAGAGAGAGAGAGAGAGAGAACCTCCATTGTTAGGGAACATTGCAGATTGATCGAAAGGTTCCAAGTGGACGTGAGTGCAAGCAATGGCTTGTCAGTCGATTACAGGTTTCCGGTTTCCCTACCCGTTCCTGAAAATGACAAAAGGATTGAAAAAATGAACATGAAACATGAAACCAGACAAAGAAAGGTGAGAGACAGGCAAAGAGAAAGACCTGTTCATGAACAAGGATGTGGGGTGGGTATTGGTCACGAAGGCCATAGGAGAGTATAAAGAGAGTGAAACGTTGCAACCGATGACCAAAAATAAAAAAAGAAACGTCGCAACCGAATGAAAAACTCCGGGAGAGAGATATAATCGAAGGGACATGACCATTCATCAACCCATGAACGTTCATAAAGTCTTGTGTGGCACTTCAGTGGTGGTAGCAACGACACAAACATTACAACACTATTACAAAACTAACTACAAAAAATGGGTAAGTTGGAACAACTCCACCATTTTATTTAATTTATTGACATAATTTATTGAATTAAAACTATTAAATTAGTTGAAATTTCAAAGAATACAAAACCCACTTTCACTTTAATAATCATAAATAATTAAATCAACAAATTAAATCCAAATAATATTGTTCATTCAAAAAGTTTTTTCTCTACTCGGTTTGCCTTCTTTTTGTTTTGCCTGTTGCTTGTTAAAGAAGAAAACTTGAAGATTGATAAATATTAAGAATTAATACCATCATCTTCTTGCTATATTGGCAATCCCTAATAATATATTATCATGGAGTTAGTTATGTGGAAAATAGAACACATTGTTAATTTGCCATTAGACTGACTATGTTTTGATACTGGCCTTTCCTTGTTCCCCTGTGGCCTGGGTGTGAAATCCCAACTTTGTGAACAACCACGTGATTTTACTGACGTGTAGTCCAAGAATAAATATTGAGGACTAAATATTTACTCCTAATTAAATTAACGGTTGATCTAATAATAACCGTACATGCTATTAGATATTATGATTGCGAGTTTGAACTTCGTTATCTCTTTCTTATAATAAAAAAAATTAGTTATATTGGTCATTGTTTGCTTTGCTGGAGGTAAGCTCATATTCAATGTTCATGTTGAGTTGGTACGTGTGAGTGATGTGGGATTACAGGGTTGCACTAAAAGGGGTGTAACAAGTCCCGTTGGCTGCTATCTGTCTTGCTTACTTTTTGCTTTGTTGAAGTTGGATGTTCTTCCCCTAAAACTGCCTGATTGAACTTTTGTTTATGTAGGCATATCTTTGCCTGAACACACTGATCATTAGTGTAAATTTCATTCACTTGCTTTAAGGAGTGCAATGCAACCAGGCTTGAGAACCAAACTCGATTTTGCTAGCCTTATGCTTGACCTTGTACAGAACTTATTCGGTATCCTGAGAGGAACCAGTAGACATATCATAAATGTGTAGTGCTTTTGTCAAATTTCGAAATAGATGACTACAACGGTAGAATGCTTTGGAGCCACAGAGGTTATGTGGCAATGGCTTGAGCTGCGAGTGGGAAAGAGAAAAAGAGAGGAGGTGAAGAGAGGAAGAAGAGGGGTGAGTAACAGGCAGTGAAGCTGCAGAAATATACTTGGAAAGTGAAACAGATGAGTCAGAGAGGCTGAATGATTTTTGTCTGCAGTTGAAGTATAAATGACGATTTTATATGTGTAGGAGATGATGTAAAAGCATTATAACGTGAAATTGTGAATTCTACAATGGGTTTTGGGTAATTTTTCAAGAAGAATGTAGTTAGAAACCCAAAAAATGATAACAGAATCCATGACGGAAAAAGAATGCTAAATTCCCCTTATTTTCTTGCTTCCTTTAAGCAATTTAATTCATTCCGGAGCTGATTTTTTAAGATGAAAAATTACGGTTTACAAAATTTTAAAACAAATTCAAAGTTAAAAAAGTCTCCAAAAATTGTTTGGGTGTTTTTTAAAAAGTTAAAAATAAAAAAATAATTACATGTATGTATAAATTATGCATAATAATTTTAAAAATATGAATTTCAAATTTGTTTATGTTATTAATAATATTTTATGAATATAATAAACTAAAAAAATTGGTAAAACTCGTAACAAAATTTCCAAAAAACTGAAAGGAAAGTTTATAAAATTAACTGCTTGAATCAACTTAATTAAGTTTTTTTAGGTCCAAAAGACTGTCGTATAAGGCTGGTAAATAAACCAATGCCTAAACGGATTTGTTTTATTTTATTCCAAATTCCTTAAAAATTAATTACATATTTAAGCTAACTTCAAAGAAACCTAATAGAATAAGATTAATTAAAAGATTCCTTTAACTTATCCTATTATGAAATATCTTATGCTAGTGAGTAAAATTAATTCAATAATAATTTATTTATTTATCTAATATCTATAATTAATGAGTAATTATCGATATCCAAAATTTGCCCGCTAATGGTGGATCCAATGTGACCTTGTTCACAGAGTTCTACTGTCAAAAAATAATTTAATTATTTAACTGTAATTTTTTTCTAAATTAAATAGTATGGGCTGACAGAACTAGACACATCAATGGGCCGGACTCTACTGCGACAGCATCGGCTTGTCCTCAGTTTTTGGCCCAAATGGTTCACTGCTCTTTCTCTCTCTAATCTGTCTAACGGCCACGCTCTCTAGATGTTCTTGGCTCTTTTTTTTTTTTGGAAAGTTCTTGGTTCTTCTTCAGTAAACCTTTTTGTTATCTATTTCCCCCTCATTTTTCTCCGGCATGGAGGAGCTAAGGTCAGTGGTACCCGACACCCTGAAGCAGAGAATCGGATTGAGCACGCCCGGTGATCTTCATATGTCATGTTCTTTACTCCTCCACTTCTTTCGTCAACTTCCTCAGTTTCACCAAGTAATCTCCATATATATACATGAACATAGACCGACTATTTTGCTGTTCTTTCTTTGTAAATTGAATTTCTATGATCTTAATGGCTGAGCGGTCTGACTCTTCTTTCAATTTGGTGTGTTTTCGCTTGTATCAGTTTGGTAGGGAATTAAGGGACCCAGAAACGGCTCTATTCCGCAAGAATAACGACTCTGCATTGGAATTGAAGCGCCAGGGCAATGATTGTTTCTCCAAAAGAGATTACCCTGATGCTTTGCGTTTCTATTCCCAGGTCATAACTTATTCCCTCGAGCCCTTTCCCTGTATTTGTGTTTGGCCAGGAAGAGAAGGCATTTTAAGGTGCATCATGTACTGTCATGGAGTAGTAAAATTACCGAATTCACCTTGATGGGATGCAATTTTAGTCACTTCTGGTTAGGCCTGTCAATGGCTTGTGTTAAAATAACACTCTACTCATACTTAATTCATTTATTAACTCATGAAATTTGTCATATCTTGTTATGTATGAACTAGTATATAAACAAGTCGTATTGTTTATTTCTTCTAATTAGTTTTCCTCGTATCTAATTCGTTTATTAATTATATCACGTCATTTTAACACCTCTGCTTCAGGCTAAGTTACTTTATCTCAGCGGGAAAGACACTTCAGCAACTAACAATTGTCTGTTACTCATTTACTTTCTTTCGACTACAATGGATTGCTGCATTAGTTTTGCTCAGCTTCATTGTTTTCTCTGTTTGGTAACTTTGATAATTGTTGAACCTTTGATAGCGTAGCTGTGCCTCTGCCTTGCTGTTTACCATTTCTAACCACTAGTTAGTGTGGTGATTGATATGTACTAAGGGTTTTTCTTCGATACACGTTATGGGAATTCCAGCATTTTCCTTATTGTTCTTCCCCTTGCGCCCGAAAAACAGGCATTGCGTCTTGCTCCATCCGATGATGCTGATTGCATGGAAAAAAATCTGGTAGCGACGCTGTATCTGAATCGTGCAACTGTATTCCATGTGAGTTCTATTCTTGTATCCATGTGTACCACATATTCTTATGATAGGATTCACTAATATTTAACAAAGTTGATTGGATTCTGGATTGTTATATAATGCATGAGGTTTACTAGGTAGGTTGAACTTAGTTCGTGATTATTCGGCTTCATTAATCTAAATAACCGTCCAATCTAACTATATTATTCCTGGATGTCTTTTTGCTATTACCACCTGTAACACATTATTCATTGGATGATAATCCTTATTTGTTTTTGTCCTAAAATAAACCAGCTTCGATCAAAGGGCGGAGTCACCTTATGTCCATGGGGGCACATGCCCACCCTCATTTTTTTTTTTTTTAAATTACTTATATATATTTTAAGTATTTTTTCAATACATTAAATTGTGTCCACCCTATTTTTTAGTCAAGACCAAAAAAGGTATGATATATCCATGAGTTTACTTATAATTTTATCATTTATTTTAGTAATTATCACCGATATGATAGAGAATATATTTTATTATGTAATCGAATGAATGATAAATAGTTAAGTGATAATATGATTGTGGATATAAATAATAATAAAGTTACTGCAAGACTTTCAACGTATAAAAATTCATCAAAATCAATTCTAAATAGTTTTAATTAGACTTTGTTTGGTAAAATGACATAATTAACTTTTTTTTTTGTCATTTGTATCTACTATGCTTAGCAATTTTAGTCTTTTAAGTTTAATGAACTTTTAAAAATTAAATAGAATATAATTAAATATAAATGTATTATTCTATTTTTATTGATTACAAGAAAAAAATTACACTTGTTAAAATATACAGTGCCCACCGGGAAACAATTTCCTGGTTCCGCCCTTGGCTTCAATAATATCATTATTTGTCAGTGTGATTGTTGGTTATAAGAGGATCTCACCAATCTGGCCCCTAATTTGTGATTGTAACGCCCAAGTTTTGTTGCGGTTTACTTGATAAATCAATCGACAATAATTAACCACAAATATCTCTAAATACAATACCAGAGCTCTAATTATTTCAATAAAAATTATAATTACAAAGTTGATTGTCAAAAACTAATAAAACTTGTAATTTTAATAAAAATTATATCGAGATTCGTTAATCCTCAATTCCTCAAATATTCACTTTGATCTTTTCCTCTGAGATCATCTTGAAAAATATTAAAAGCGGAAAAGCATATAATATGATAAGAAATAATACGCTCAACGATAAAAAAAAATATAAATGATCAAATACCAAATAATTCAATCGATAGACAATCATAAATAAAAGAATCAAAAATTCATTTCGATTGGTCACATAACTCAATTGTTATTAAACATAGCCTCATAATTAGTTTATATTGGTGATGTAACAAGTGACGAATAGACAATTAAATATCATACTTATATCGAACTATTACACTGCATAGGGCTAAAATCAAATCGAACAATTCCACCTCGCAGGGCCACAACTATATTTCACAAACTTTGTCTCGAGCACATTTCGTACATGTACCAATCAATTTTAAATATTTAGCCCACAATATAGATTAGATCAATAAAAATTTCAGAATCTCATATTGACAGAAAATACCCAACAGGAATACAAATTTAGGACAATCAAAAGAATACTCGTTGCAAAGAGATTTAAAAAATAGGAGCATAATATATACTATCTCGTACCTTAAATCTATCAATGACTCTGATAGATATGAAATTCAAAATACCACAAATCAAATAATTAAATTTTAAAATAAAAATCACCACTCAATTTTTTAATCCTAAAATCTCATAAATTTTTTTTCCTATTTTTTTCCTCATCTCTTTGTATTTCTCTTCCCCTCTCTCTCTTTCCCGTTTCCCGTTTCAAACTTGCTTGGCCTCCAAACTTGCATGCACCTTTCTTATGCAACCATGGTGATGTAATTGCCACCTCAATGGACACTTGTCCATTTTGGTGTGTGTTTATTTATTTTTTTTAAAAAAAAGTTTAGCACTTGTCACTTAAATGGTGGCTAGGCTCCCTTTCATTTGACACCTGTCCTGTTTTGCATATATATCTATATATAAATTATATATTACCCGTTTAATGTATCATTTAGACACTATGACATTTTTATTTTCATGTGAAATATGACTTATATTATAGTCATTTGACTCGTTTTCATACAAATAATTTATATTTAAGGTCTATTCGTTCATTTGAAATTTTTTAAAAAAACTCTTAATTATATAGAATCATAATTAATGACCTAAATAACGTGTTAGTGATTAATTTTAATACGGGTTGTCACAGTGATAGGGGTCAACCATTTCAATTTGTGCTTGACAGCTTGAGGAAAGGGATAGAAATCCTATGTCAGCCTCACTATTGGGCCATAAGTTCCCATTATAGGTTCCAGGTGATAATGCTCTTAGTTGACAATATTTTGGTTACTGGTGGCTTTAGCAATACTCTTATAATTGTATGTAAGAGAGAATCACACGTCCAAAAGTTATCCAAAGCAAAATTAAACTAAATTGAAGAGATTCACCTGTCAATACTCTATAGGATAGAGCTCATTAAAGATGTGGAATATACGAGGAACAGGAAGGTGATGGGAGACTACTAAACTAATGAGGTTTTGTGAATACTGGAAAAAAGGAACTTTTGATGCACTAATGTATTTAAAAGAAGAAAAGGGTTGCTTCATTTACTAACAATGTGCTATACCTTCTTTTTAGAAAATGGGTCTTCAAGTGGAGTGCCTACGAGACTGTGATCGAGCTCTTGTTATTTCTCCAAGCTATGCAAAGGTGAAGACTTTTAATCTATCTGAATAAATCTGTGTCCGATGTTGTCTGCTGGGAATAGACCTTAGTTATGTATTCATCAACTTCTTTCCTTGTCCATATTTTTTGTGTTTCGGAATATAGGATATGTTGGATTTGAGCCAAACTCAACTGAGAAATCCAGTATTTCTGAAAGTAATTCTATGAAAACTGTCTTTTTCACTCAAACAACACTTGTGTGCTAGTCCAACCCCAATAGCCGTCACGATCTCATGATTTGATTGAGAAATCCTATTGTGGTGGCTTTCTTCTGTAACAAATTCAGTTTTAGACCTTGCACATGACAGTCTTGAGTGGAACTTTCATCATTTTGTTATTCTTGCACGAAGTCAATCAGAACAAGATCTTTCTATGTTGTTGTTCTGTTCGTGGATTTAGGTTTTCTGTCAGGCATCACATCGTGGTTGACATTTTTCAATTATGTCTATAAAGCAGGCATGGTACAGGAGAGGTAAAGCAAATGCTGCTTCCTTAAATCAAGAAGATGCAGTTCGTGACTTGACCATTGCCATGAACATGCAATTGTCTTCGGGTGGAAAGGAAAAGATAGAAAGTGAGCTAAAGTTAATCATAGGCCAGCAAAAGGGAAGTAGCAGTTCACTATACAAAACTTATGAGAACAGGTACGATCTTACCTTTGTTAAATATTCTGTTTTTGTATCATGTACTTGATAGTCAACCTATTGCTGGTTCAAGTTAATCCTGGTTGCCATTTGTACTGTACACTTGATATGTCCTGTACCATTTGATGTTCCAGTTAAGCTTATTAATTCAGGCAACTGGCAGTCAAGCTCATCAAGGAAAATAGATTATCTATCTCTATTTCTTACGTAATTTTCTGCCACTTGGCACAATGAAGGAATACTATGGATAACTTTTTGTTTCTACTATTTGCCATGTGGAACCTTTGTTGGTGGAAATAGCTGATAGCAGTAAAAGAGAAATAACTACCTCCCTATGGTGGGGAGTTTAAACATGCCTAGCCCTTGTTCACCGTTTAGTCATATTTAATTGAGAGTTGCCTTTGCAGGGTAGTGAAAACCTTCATTTTTAATCTGCAACATTAATGTTAACCACAATTCGTTATAGCTTCTTCTTCCTTGATTTCTTATACTGTAGGTCTTCTGTTACAAATGAGCCACAAATAAAACTGCAGTGTGTAAGGACGCCAGCAAAAGGAAGGGGTGTGGCTTCTCTTAATGACATTCCTCAAGCTTCTTTAGTTCATACGGAACAACCTTATGCTGCGGTACGAGTCAATATCTTCCTCATACATGATATCACGATTCATGTCTCTAGTATGGCTTTGTTAAGAATAACTGTCTATGAATCTGCTGTTGTAGTATAAATTTAATCCTTTCTTTTTCCTTTCATGTAGTACAGAGTTTATGTTCAGAATGTCTTGATGAAGCCATTATGTGTTGGTAGCAGTTATATTTCACTGTTGGAGTATGTCGAATATTATTCTTGGAGACACTAAGCCCATGCGTGATATGAGTTTCCCCAAATGAACATGTTCATATGCTTAAACCAAATTGAGAGAAACAACAATACGTCTGGCCCACATTTCCTAGCAGAACCCTCATATTACAATGACTGAGAAGCTATGCGGCATCTTCTGGGGTCCAAAGAGAAAACACATGGTTGCTTTTTACAACTACTGGAAATCCCTAGAATCCAATCCGATGATCATCGAAAGCAATGCTTCTTTGTGTGAAAGAATCAAATATTCAGGTATAACTTGGGTAAGAGAAATGCAAGCAAGAATAGGTGAGCAGGAATAAAAATTGACAAATAGAATTACTATGACAACCCGTATAAAAATTAGTCACTAACATGTTAATTATGTCGTTAGCTACGATTCCATATAATTAAAAGTTATTTTTAAATTTCAAATGAACAAATGGACATCAAGTATAAATTTTTTGCGTGAAAACGAGTCAAATGGGTATAATATAGGTTATATTTTGGATTGAAAGTATCCAAATGATAAAATAGATGTGTAATATATGTGATATATATAATATATATAGATAGAAACTTATAAAAGGACACTTGTCTTGAAAATGGGAAATAAGACCACAAAGAAATGACAAATGTCTTCCAAAAAAAATGAGGGGGAGAGGGGGGGGGGAATACTTGGCCAGTGTCCATTTGGGCAACATAGAAAACGGGAGAAAAAGGAGAGAGAAAGGAAGAAAGAGAGAGAGGGGAAGGAAGAGACGGAGAAAGGAGAAAAATGGTCAAAATTTTGTCAACCCAAGAGTTCGTGTTTATGATAAAAAATTTGGGCAAAATTTTTGAGTTATGATTTAATAATTTTATAAGTTCAAATCACTTGAATTTGATCCTCGTTAAATATTTTAGATCAAATTCAGGTATCATTATTTTTTGTTAGTTACTCCAAAAATTATTCTTAGTTTAACTACGTCATTTTTACCTATTTTTATTCTAAAATATTATTCCGCTTTATTTTATCAAAGCACACGGTATCGTTTTGAGGTAGCATTAGAGGTAGGGTTTTTTTTTTTTTTTTTATACTGTCATTGATATATATCATGTATATTTGAGGGTTTCATATCAAACCTATGTTTATTATATAACACTTAAATAATAGTTTGCATTATCTGTGGGCAAGGCATGGACAGCAAGCCATTGCTTCACCATTGGAACGTCACATAAGCACAAAATTTGGCTATAAATAGCCTTGGCCAGTGGCCATTCGGGCAACACAAGAAAAAGGGAGAAAAAAGGAGAGAGAGAGGGGGGGAAAGAAAGAGATGGAGAAATCAAAATTTTGTCGACCTTAGAGTTCGTGTTTATGATCAAATATATGGGTAAGATTTTTGACTTATGATTTAGTAATTTTATAAGTTTAAATCACTTGAATTTGATTCTCGTTAAATACTTTTAAATCAAATTCAGGTATCATTATTCATTAGTTACTGCAAAAATTATTTTTAGTTTAACTAAGTTGTTTTTACTTATTTTTATTCTAAAATATTATTCCACTTTATTTTATCACAGTATATGGTATCAATTTGAGGTAGCATCAAAGGTAGGATTTTTTTATCTTTTATTGTCATTGATGCATCTCATGCATATTTAGGGGTTTCATATCAAACTTTTGTTTATCATATAACACTTATATAATAGTTTACATTATCCATGGGGTTGGATTTGAGTTTTTAAAAATTATATCGTGGTTTTTGCATATGTGATGTTTTGGATCGAAACTCTAATTATCTTGTGGAACCAAGTTGTATATAAAATATTTTTCATTTTATTCTAATAAATTTATTTAATGTTTGACTTTCTAATTGCTGTTGGATCTTAATATTAATATGATATGACTCTGCTTTATGAATTTTGATGAAATTACCTTGAATGCACACTATTGATGGGAGAGGGTTAGTAGATGTGTGGTCCTTGCGAGAATTCACAAGATTTCTACTAGTCATTGGTTTCACTAGTTAGTAATATAAATTGATATTGGTAGCCAGTGTGGCACCGCAGAATCCTGGTATTGGTATTCCCAGAAAAGTAAGAAGGGTATCGGGTTCTCTCGAGTGTAAGACCCCAAGGTTTTTTGCGTGAACCAAAAAATTGACGAATGATTATTATTGATATGTGATTTTATTATCCGGAGATGGTTCATGTGTGGACCAGAATATGTGTTGCATTCGTGTGATTTTAATTTGATCTATTGCTGCACTTGTTTATTATTTGATTATATTTATATATTATTTTAAAACCTTGATAGTCATTGATAAAAGTTATCCTACTAGACTAATGGGCTTATCTCTATTTAACATTTTCTTTTCAGAAGCAAGTAGGAATCCAGTGGAGTAGGCTGGGAAGACTGCAGATAGAAGCTATTACTACTATTTCTCTTTATGTTGGAATGCCTATGTGATCATGTTTTGATGATGTTATGTTTAGGAATGTAACTTTATTTAGGATATGTTTTAATGGTTTAATAATAATATGAGGAAAGTTATTATGTGTGATAGATGGGTTTATTTCTTAATCACGCCCGATTATTTTTAGAGAAAAAAAATCGGGGCATGACAATTTCAAACTCAAAACAATGGACTGATAGTGTTTTGAAGTCATGTCAAGTGCAGATTAAGTAAATATTAAATGTATATTCTACCATGGGCAATCCCCAATGTCTGCGTGGAGAGAGAGTGTTTGTGGGTATATTGTACCTGTGTGTAGACAAGAAATATTTACACGATGCATGTAGTCTACTTAATTTGGCACCTTCTGGAGATATTCCTCCCTGTCAGTGTCCTTGCTTAAGTGGAAGGAAATATGTATTTTTCATCCAATTACATTAAATGGAATTATTATCCTGGCATTGGCTGTCGTTTTAGTTCTCTGCTGTTGTTATTAGCTGCTGCCCATACTAATTCCTGCTGCATTGGTTGTAATCCTTATTGCCACAGTTGATTCATGCAGATCATATTGAAGCCTTGTCGAGAAACTCATTGTCATTTCTGCTTGAATAAGCTACCAGCAGATACAGTCCCCTGTCCATCATGTTCGATGCCGTTGTACTGCTCTCAGCAATGTCAAGTACAGGCAGGAGGAAAAAGGTTGAGGAACGATTTAAAAAGTTATGGCGTTCATGCTAATTTATCAGGTGATCTTGAAAAGTATATTGCAGACATCATTTTAGCTGGTGTTTCTGTTCTGGGGACTGAGTGCCTTCCAGAACATAGACACGAGTGTCAAGGAGTCAATTGGCCTGCAGTATTGCCATCTGATATTGTTTTGGCTGGTCGAGTTCTTGTGAAGTCTGTAGAACATCAAAGGCATTTTAGCGCTACTTCTTGCTTCAGTGGATCTCTGGTACTTAGAACTATTTTTTACGATGTTTTGTCTGGCTCTGTGTCTTATTGTTTTGTGAAAGATTCTGACTTGGCAGCTGGTGCCCTTCATTCTCTTTTAGGATCTTTGTAACAATTATGTACAACTGCCTTCAGAAAGCAAATTGGATTTTCATATTTATTCCATCATTTTGCTGTACTGTCTACAACTTTCTTATGGCTCTGAATGTCCAATGAATGGAGTCACTATTGCACAGGTGACACCCCTCCCCCCTGCCCTTATTTTGTATATTTTTTTCTTGCAGACCTCTATATAATTGAATTCTAGTTATACACCTTTAAGTGGATTTTTTGGTAATTTTTTTGACACAGTTCAAATTTATGCTTCTGAAAAACACATGCGATATCATGCATTGGCCAAGATCAAATATTGTCATTGTCATATCAGAACAAACCACTCCATATCTTGATTTGGTGGATATTTCATTTTTCAATGAGAACATGAAATTTTATGTAGAGGAAAATATAGATTTACATTTACCTTCTCTTTTTTATCCTCTATGCAGTGTGTTATGCTTCTATCGAAAATCAAATTCAATTCTATGGCAGTTGTCCGTATGAATTTTATTGATGTGGATGGACCGCAGGTTCATTCTCGAATGTTCTCTTCGGCTGGGGATTCCTTAACCAGTACCATGGAACAGGTTCATGTGTATACTAGTTTTTTCTAATTAGTGCCTTAATTTTTGTAATGCATAACCTAAAGCTGCCTTGATTATATCACATAATTGCTCATATACAAAAACTAAATAAATGAAAGGAAAATTAGAAAATAATTTTTCATGTAATTCTAACTAAGGAAATTTATAAGTGATGTTAATATCTACTCTAATCAAAAACTGAATAGGCCCTAGGAACTGTTCCTCACCTAGTTTAAAGAAGCAGAACAAAATTTCACCATAACTTCTGTCAACATATGAAGAACATTTTCACATGGCCCACCAGTGAGGTTAATATGCATTCTTACTTGGCTTGGATCATGTAAACTACATCGATGTGCAAGACATATTTTTATTTTTCCTTATAAGATATTCAAAATATTCTTTCCCAAAGGCAAGAAGATGAAGATGAAGTTGGTTAAGATAAACTTACTTTTGTGGAGGCAAAGTCTCAAACTGTGCCATTAAGTCTATCAATAACTTCCTTTAGGAAGAATCTATCCTCCCTCCCATTCACAGACTAGATCAAACAATGTGCCAAGACGTGTGAAATGGAGAATGAAGGAAAAGTTGGCCTCTTTTGTTATAAACCTACATGAGCATTAAGAGTTCACTTAGAAAAATTATTTGTAGCCCCTTTGCAGCAAGCACAATTAGCAAGCGTGGACCTTGCCCGTGGTAGTCTATAAGTCTCAGGAGATGTACTATCGAGGAGTTTGCCAAGAAAAATACATTTTCACTATGATTAAATGGAAGTGTTTCTGATTCCTAAATTTTAAACTCAAGTTAAAATACAAAGTTCTGTTCTCTGATTGTGCTGTTTTATGGCTGACACTGTTATAGGTCAGAGTGGGCCAAGCAATTTATTCATCTGGCAGTTTATTTAACCATTCTTGCAAGCCTAACATCCATTCATATTTCCTTTCGCGTACTCTCTACATACGATCAACAGAATTTGTGGTGGCAGGGTGCCCCCTGGAACTGTCTTATGGGCCACAGGTATTCTTACTCTTGATAGCTAGCATTTGACTTTTACTTTTTTCATCAAGGATATTCAAATTACAACACTGTAATTTTCAACATGATCTCCAAGGCTTTGAAAGAAATATGACACTAGATGTGGTTGTATGGTGAATAATGACCCACTGTTTCTCAGTTGAGTTTTAGGCATTTTTGAGCCCACTATAGACCTATATACTTCAGCTTGTTCTGATCTGCCTAGAACTGCTGCTGTTATTTCAAATTTGGGGCGCCCGGGTTGTTCAGCGGGTAGATTTTATTTTATTTTTTTTGCAGGTTGGGCAGTGGGACTGTAACAATCGCCAACGGCTCCTTAAAGACCAATACTCATTTAGATGTCAATGCAATGGTTGTGCAGAATTGAACCTATCTGACCTTGTTTTAAATGCGTTTCGGTGTGTTCAACCATGCTGCTTCGGTGTAGTGTTAGATAGCCATGTTGCCAAGTATGAGAAACAGAAAGTCAACGCCTTCCTTGATGCCCAGGTACTCTCTATCTCCAGGTAGTAGTCTGTGAAACTCTTTTAGAAAATGGAAAGGTTTTTTTAGAAGTATAAATTCAGTAGGTGACAGGGTGCGTCAAAACTAGCCTGGTGATTGCTTGAAAGTTCTTAACTGAGGTCCACAAAGAGTGACCAAATTAGACGCCACTGATAGATTTGTCCAAGACAAGCTTTCTAATCCAAAAACCATGATGATGGGACAGACCACTTTTTTTTTTCCCCTTATTTTTGGCATGCAAAAGATATACATGTAAGAAAGCTGGAAATAACAGGTCAAATTTGTTGCATCAATTGATTTTTGGCATATGAATGTGGAACTCGTCAGTGCTATGGTTTAATTTCTTTGTATAGACATCTCATTTTTGGCATCCTTATACATGCTGTGGGCTAAATTAATCTTGTCAGCTTTTTTCCCCTGAATTTCCCTACATTTTGAAGGTCAGGAAGCTCAAAAATGATGACGACCTCTATATGGTGGCCTGCCATTTGTTTGAAGAAACTAGTAGCACCCATCAATTTGAACCTGGATGTTGCCTGTGTTGTGGTTCTTACCGCGATCTGGAAGCTTCAAGTGCTACAGTCAACAAAGCTGTGATGTCTATCAGAAGGCATGGTTTATTTATTTCGTTGTCGGTTTTTTTGATTGCGTTAGATTGATGATCTTCTTTCCCTGTATATAGCCCCCCACCAAACAAGATTTGATCTTCCAAATCATCCTAGTCATGTTTGGTAATTTTTCATGTCGGCGTGTAACTTGACAGGTTGGAGGACGCAATAGCTGCTAATGAAGTCCCAACTAATATACTTTCCGATGCCTTGGGGTCTCTTGATATGTTGAGGTCAACAACGCATGCCTATAACAAGAAAATTGCAGAGGTGAGTTCTATGCTTCCTTTAGTTGGCTCCTTTTTTGTTGTTCGGAGGAGCAACCTGATCTTTGTTATGAATGGATCATCCTGTATTCATGCTGGGTAACTGGTGTGTATGGTTAACACTGCCTGAGCTATTGTGGCTCTGTTTCATATCGCATCTGACCTTTAGTTTGAGGATTTCAACTGAAACAATTGTTACAGCTGCAAAAATATTAACGTGATCATATATAATGTAATATTTTCAGGCGGAGGACCATCTTGCACAGGCATTGTGTTTGGTTGGACAACTACAACCCGCAAGAGATCACTGTGAAGTGTCAATTGATGTGAGCCTTTCATTTAAACATGGGTTATCATATCCTCCTTCCTTAAGATAATTATTGTTTGTGTGCTATTTATCTTTCGCTACTTTGCTACAATAATGAATCTAATTGAGAATTTCTACCTGAGTCTTAACAGATCCTTGAAAAGCTTTATGAGCCAAACCACCTTGTCATCGGAAATGAGTTGCTTAAACTTGCATCCATTCAGCTAGCCTTGGGTGACCCTTCAGCTGTGCACAGCATAAAACGGGCGGACGCAATATTTTCACGATATTATGGACCACATGCGAACGTCATATTCCCACATTTGCAGGACCTAAAGAGAGAAGCCAGCAATACTGTTCTTTAAGACCCTTTTTGTGTTCTTGCCAATTAATCCAGCAATGATCAATTCAGAACATGGTTCATAGCCTAGGCAAATATTGCCATTTGTGGTTCAATGGATTATTAGAGCATTGCTGAAGAATTTGTCAGTCTTAATGATATTCAATGATGCATTGGTACTTGTCGCTTTTTACCTGTATATGGAGAAACACTCGGCCCATGCCAAGGTTTTTGACAGTACGAGCTTATGCATGTAAGCAGTTTTATTCCCACATGAAAATACTAGTCATTGTTCAAACCTGTGATACTGGTATTATAGAACACACGGTACACTCTCAATGGGCCTATTTTGGCTTGACAGCTTCTAGTGTTCCACATCAATTTTGTGTAAGAGTGGACCAATGTATTTGCAGAGATGAAGTTCTCCATAAAGAAGTGGGAATTACAAGGTGTTAAAAAAATAGTCTGCTGCTCGTGGCTATTAAATTAAGGTTGCCACAACAGCCACCGCAGCAAGACAGCAAACAAAACTATGATTGAATCGTTGCTGAGTAATAAAATGCAGTATGAGAATAGTCCATGAATTTAAGTGAAAAAGGAAGCAAAGTACACCTTATTACGCAACATGTATAAACAAAAAGGTCAGCTGACTAAACAAATGACAAATTCTTTGGTGTTTTCCCTAAAGGGAGATGCCTAAGTTAATCTAAGCTGCTACAGGATATATGCAAATGTTTGCTGCATGAAAATGTGCGACTACATGAAAGTAACACACCGTGGAGAAAAAGAGGGATCACATTGCCCGACATCTAGAAGGTGAAAGGAGGAAGAGAAAACATACATCTGCTTTGAATCAAAATTCAGCCGTAGTCGTGGAGAAAGGTTTGTGTGACAACTTACAACTCTCATCCTTCCAAATTGTCCTTTGGTTTATCGGAACCTGGTTTCATTCGGCTTGCTGCCCCTAAATGCTGAAAGAGAGAAGAATGACCTTGGTGCTGGAAACACAAAAATAGTCGACAACATTGGAATTGACACAGATAAAAAGTGTTGTGTCACTATCAAATGAAAAGAATTGAGTACTAACATAAGAAAAAGACTAACGAACTTCGAGCCAGAAAACAAGACTTACCTTTTACTGTGGTAGCTGAAGTAGAGATGTGGCCCTCCTGCAACTTGAGAGAAGAACTCTGAGCATTGGATTTGTTTTTCTTTGATTGAGCTGCATGCATAAGATTCCATTATGGTATAGTACCAGGATCTTGATTAGGCTAGACACAGTGCAGTAACAATTTTCAAAAAACTAGCAAGTTTATGCAGATAAAGAGAGCTGGGTAAAAGAGGAAAAGAAAAAGAGAAGAATGCTTTAAAAGTTTTCTACGCTTGTAAAACTTGAAGCAACCGGAAGTTTTGAATTATCTACTTCAATGCATATGGGTAGAAAGAATGTAAAGCAGCAAATAAAAGCATACGTACCAGAGAGTTCATGAGCAGCTGAATTTTTCTCATAGGCTTCACCATTTGACTGGCCATAGTTCCTAGCATGAAGGGCAGCGTTCCTCCGGAGATGGTCAGCATTTTTCTTACTAACAGCTCTGGAATCCTCAGCATCGTCCTCTCCCTCAGAAAAGACAGATGGGCTAGACCAACCAGTCAAATTTGCATCAGGCTTACTTTTTCGAGCAAAGTTCAAGAGCCTCTTCAATCCTTTCGGTGCATCTTTTTGGCAGATCGAGGTAGGGGGATTCTCTGCAATTCCCCACTCAATAATGTCCGGTTCATTGTTCTCCTCAAGCAGCATTTGCGAAAGAGAGTGGTGAACACGTGGACTTGACACCACCACTGGGGCAATCTTGGTTGAAGATGAAATTTGTGAAGTGCTATCATGGCATGGAATAGACTGGTCCTGGATCTCTGCTATTTCCACCCATGCTCCTGGGGAGATGATTGTTACTTCTCCAGCTTTAGTTGTTAACAAAGATCCTGCCATTCCTGCAAAGCTATCATGACTACTGGCAGTAAGTAGGATAGTGCTCTCTGTGTCTTCACATTTCTGGGGGATATTTGTTAGTGTAGTGTTGGATTCCAAGGGAGCATGGATTTCCTGTGCTTCAAGATTCCTCTCCTGCTGCTGAGTGACCAAATCAGAAGTGCCAGTTACCACCACCTCACTCTCCTCAGTTTGGACCAGATCACCAGAGTTTCCCAAAGAATCCTCAGGCCGAGAAGGAATCTTTGTCTTGACGACTGGACCAATAACATGGCCTATTCTAGAGCCCTTACGGAGAAATGGCTTCGATTCTAGTGGCACCACACTGCTCTTCTTCGTCACCTTGCTATAGGAACGGGGCTTCGTCATGGATGATTGATCCACACAAGTCGTCTGAACTTTGGCTTTTCTTGGTTTCCCATTTCTTGTCAATGGTTGCAGCTTCTTCTCAGTCACAGTTTGCAGCTGCTTCTCATTGACAACCTTAATGCTCTTGGGATCATTTTCAGTTGCCTTCACAGTCTTTGTTCGTGGTGGTGGTCTTTCCACTTTTGGGCTTGATCGAGGAACAGATGGTGCTGGTTGCAGTTTCTGACGTGTAAAAGTGGTACCAGCAGAAGTAGTCCCAGCAGGAGTCCTAGCTGGTGATGTTCCTGTAGTTCTTGGTGAAGGCGTTGATGGCCACGACTTACGTGTAGCAGGCAGTGGAGACAGTCTAGGTGAAGATTTTTTCCTCTCAACAGCAGGTTTTGAGGTTTCCTTCTTGGGATTTGCAGATTGAAGACAATTTTTCCTCGGCTTTTGGGGTTTACTTGCAGTATGTCTTCTGCCAACATCATTTGCAGTTGCAGGGGCCATTTCAGCTTTTCTTACATCAAGAATTTGCTGCATTGCTCTAAACTGTGCTTCCTTTTCAGCTTGCTTTCCAGAAGCTTCTCCTCGAAGTTTCTCACCCCTCTTTTCTTTAGAGTGGTCAATAAATCCACCTATCGGCTCACTGGGAACATTTTGGCATTTACCACTATCGGGTCCTGTATTCTGATATCTGACAGGCTTATTTTCCATCATTTTCATCAGCAACTGGTTCAACTCTGCTTCCTTCTGTAGATTCCATTCAGCTGAGGCAATTAATTTTTCACTGCTTTCTTCTCTTTGGGTTACAAGAGTATCTGCTAGCATACCTATTGGATTACTTGCTCTTTTTCCCAATAAGTCTGATTTGGCATCTACCTCAGCAGTCTCTACAAGGCTGGAACCTCCAGAAATAACATCAGGCCTTGGTTTCACTTCTTGTGTGCTCTTCGGAAGCTCTGCAATGGCTGAACTGTGGGGAATCATCGGGACAGATCCTTCACACACATTATCTGGGATGGATTGTGCAGAACTTTCCCCCATTCCTGCACTCCATCTTCTTAGTACTGATTTATTGGCACCAACAGAGGCACCTGACTTCTGAATATCTACAGTTTTGTGTCCCTGTTTGCTTTCAAAAAGATTGATTTTATCTTGCACACTCATTCTTTGCACACCGTTTCTTTTATTGGGTTGCTCAGATCCTTCCTCTTCACTACTGTTTGCAGCTCCATCACTGTGAGACACCACCCTTTCTCTAGCAGAAAAAAGATTCAGGCTCTTAATGGTTAGTGCTGTGGCCCTATGTGATCCAGATCGCCCAACTTGGATCCTCCGCATAGGAGAGGCCGACCTTCTAGGCGATGCAGATCTCGCTAGGGTCCTACTTCTTTCAACGGTTGGCCGATCCTCCTCACTTGTGTACGAAGATTCCTCACTTTCAGATGAGCTTTGTCTTTCAACCTGTGCAACTTTTGCAGGAGATACACCATACTTTACCGGTGTATCGGAGTGTGACGCTTTGGAGGTCTGCGTACTCCCTGCCGTATAACTGATTCTGCCATTCCTTGAATCATTTGTCGCGAGAGACTTATTATCACTCGAAAAATCAGCAATCGGGCTCTTTTGGCACAGATCTACAAACTTAGCAAAAAATTTCCTGAAATAAATTCAATAAACATAATCTTGAAAGTCACTATCCAATTGTTAGGGCATGTTGAAATTTGTATCGTCACCACACACACACACATACATAGGGAGGGAGGGAACCAAAACAATGCTTTACAAATTTATGGTGAATACTCAAAACTGGCGCATCCAAATATATTCTATATTGTGGCTAAAGTACCTCAAATCTATGGCTCCAAAATGATGAGAAAGTTTTTCCAAGTCATTGATCTCCTTAAGAGAGCAGGTGACACCAGCAGCACGGTTGAAAGCAGCCGCTAATTCTTGTGTTAAAGCTGTGAGCCTCAACTCCATTGCTCGTAGCAGATCATTTCTGTAAATGTTCAATCTAAATTAGAGGAGATGCGCCCATTGAAAATACCCATCAGATTCAAAAAAAAACAAAGGAACATACTTTGAAGCATCTGATGGGGCAACATCAACTTCAGCCTATTGAAAACCAGGAATCATTAGATGCCAAGAACAAATATGTATGGGCATCTCGTAAATTTTAAACAACATACTCAATGTGGAAAGGAAAAAACCAATCGATTTCAGCTTTGCTGATGAGTTAAACACAAATTTAAAGATCATTCGAGGAAACAGTATAAGACATCACCTTTGCATATAAGGAAAGATGAAATCCCTTGGCTTCCTCTAGTTGAGATATCTCATTTACAATAGCATTGGTGCTACTAAGTTTTTCAGGAGAACCAACAATACATAGAAATCTGACAAGAAGTAAAATCATTCAGTAACAGAAAAATGGGGCATCCACAGATTCCATACCCAAAAAAATTTGGGTGAGTATGAAACAAGAAGTAAGAACCTTGTAAATGTAGCTTTTGTGAACCATTCAGCACCAATAACATTGTCAGGTGGATGAAGTTTGAAATGAAAACTGGATCCTTTTGAGGACAAATCTTTTACTTCAGGAAAATGCAACAGAAGTTGTTCCAGAAGTCCAGATGCTAGCGTTTCTACGTTGTTGCCTCCACATACAAATGCTACATACCTATAAGGGGAATAAAGGAGAACAACCGTTGAACAATTTCGGAGTGTTCAATACTTCAATCATATAATAGCACAAAAAGAACGAGCTGAGCTCAAGAGCTAAACAAACTACAACTAATTGCCTTGTGCCAATAATAGCTAATCTCGTGATAACAACTGTGAGGTAACTAGTGTAACCTGTTTTGACTCGGAAAAATCTGAAATTCGGCATAATCAAGTGGCTCATCAGCATCAATGCCTCCCTCCATCTGAACCAGCTTATCCAAAAAGCAAAAAACCTGATGAAGATAACACCCAAACCCTTAGTTTCTTGCAATGCAACAAAATGACCCTCAAACCATACATTTAAAAAAAAAAAAAATGGACCCAAAATCTGAACTGCACGAACCAGGAGTTCCTTTCAGCTGTCACAAATTTCCATTGCACCTCCTTTGTATTCAAAGAGAATCAACGCTGATGTACAATTGACGTCTATTAGAATTGTATTTCTTGAACAGAGCTCACAGCACTCATAGAATGTGCTTTGAATGTATCTGAAAAGCAACTTCTTATGGTTGATAGTAAAGTAATCACCAGTGAGAATAAGTTATTTAATTGATACATTATTCCATTAGCATCTTGGAAGTTGTTTTATTTCTTTGCAAGTCTCACCTAAACAACTATCGGTTGGTGAAAATCTTGATTACTATACTTTTTCTCCATTAAAGCTCAGATCTAGCCATAGAATCACAGATGACAGCAACTCTATCTGGAGTTCGTAACAGGTTCAAATCACAAGCATTCCGTCGAATAAAATTCCTCACCTTGAAAAACCTGCAAAATATCCGAAATATATACACACAAACATAAATATATACATGTAAGTATATATAAGCACTATAAGCAAATGCAAATCGAACGGAAGAATGAGAGTTACTCGATCACAAGCCCGAGAGAGAGAGAGTGGTTACCTCAGTGGAAATCTCAAACGCGAGCAGAAACGACAGTGCCTTTTCCTCTTTTTCTCTTTCTGGTTCTCTCTTTTTATGGAGAGGGGGAGAGAGGCGGTTTGAGTGCGAGAGAGAAGGAAGGCAAGTAAAGGTAAACGCAGCGCAGAGCGCCCCCCGCCACGCCACCCCACAACCCACTCCCCATCCCACGCCCACCCTGCGCCAAGGCACGTGTAATCACGCAATCCTTCACGAAATTTTATATACTCCAATTTGTTAATGACACGTTACTTATCAACTAATAATGAGACTAATAAATTCTATGCATGTATGTATACAATCAAAATGAGCAATAGGCTAATACAACATTCGACTATGATGGCCGCCGGGGGGTTTAGCGAGAGGGATGCTATTTAGCGAATCTTACAAATATCATAATGCCCATTAGCTACTGATTAACGGCTCATGGGACCCAAAAATCTAGTCAACAACATTGATAAATGTTGTTAATAGGTTCATTTCATGAGTGACGTGTTTAGGTGTAGATTGCTTGGAATAAACTAGAGATTAAAAACACTACTTTATAGCAAGATAACATAGTCTAAACTAGATGATGAAGATGGACAGCTTAGATCGTATTATATCACAACAAAGAATATATAATTCATCATGTATGACTGAAGATGTACAATGATTTTTAATTGAAGGGAACTAAACGGGAGGGGGTATGGGCAGTTACGCCATCCCGCACCAACCCTAGAGGTCCTCTTGGCCACTGGGGGAGCCTGTGTTCATATACCCTCTTTAGATAATGGATGTGTTCAATCAAAGCCATAATGGAGCCAAACCTACCCCACCCAATCTTCGCTTAGAAGACACAGATAGCAAACAAAGGTTGGCAAATCGTGAAGCATTGGTTGGAGATGACCTGCCTTTTCGGACCCTCCCTCCGCCTGACATACTAAGAGACAACTTCACAAACACAAGCACAGATGGAGTCCCCCATCACATTGTCTCTCTTCTCTCGTTTGATTCTTTTGTTCTTTTTCTGAGAGTCTTGGATGGATTGAAATGGGAGGAAAGCGAAAGCCTGTCGCGGTCACCTGAAGCCACCCGGGCTATGCCTATGATCGTGGCTTAATTCAATACATAGATTGCACCCTTTACTGTTTCCTGCAAAGCAAATGCATAACCGCAGGCTCTCACGACTCAAAACAACATATATAACAGAAGTTGTTCTATCTCATAGGCCAAAGAACATAGACAACCAAGCAGAATATAATGCCCACAACTGTAGACATCTACAAATAAAAAGGAATGTAAATTCTCAGTGCAGAAGCAACATACAACTCCTCAAAGTCTCCATTTGCGACCACCTAGGTGCAAGCTAACTCGACATTTTCAAACATCAGTCGGCCAAACCAAGACAAAACACCACAAGACGACTGCCTGTTAGTTGGCTACAGCCTTCGTTGTTGAAGCCCCAGGTTATAAAACACATATACAGCAAGAAAACAAATCCAATATCTAACTCACATTATCAGGGACTCATCCCCATAAAGCAAATTGACAAACAAAAATAAAAGGAAAGGATGGCAAATATCCCCCCCCACATTTTTTTTTGGGGGTGGGGGGGAATCATGAACTACACATCCTTACAAATGCATAAAACAGCACAACTAACTACTTCAAAAGCTTCTAATACTACAATTCCAGATGGTTCTCATACTGGGGATGCATAATCAACCTAACCACCTGGAAGAACAATCATGGATTCTGAGGGCAAGTGAGATGACAAGACACAACCTTCAGTTAGACCATACATGGACCAGGCCAAGCCTATTGCCAGTGTAAATCTCATTGCGTTCCTCATCATAGAAGAGAGCAGTGATGTCTTCAAGTGCTTCTGAGACAGTGCTCCTAATCCTTGAAGTCTGGACCTGCTTCTTTGAATTGCAAGTTCTGTCACTACAAATGCTACTGCCCATGGGAAAGCTGTTGTTTGCTTTTATTTTGGCAAGGCATTTGCCTGTCAAAATATTGCTGATATTGATAGAACCTGCTGCACAAACAACAGTATAAATGGTTATAAATAAATATGAAACCATAAACTTGCAAAATAGTTAGGAAATGACAAATTTCATATACAAGGTACAAAATAAACATTCACATGACCATTTAGACAATTCACATAATCCAACAATATCACCAGAAGAATATTTTCAATCACTGTATTGGGTGCATGGAGGACGTGGAAGTGGAGATCCTGTTGTTCCAACCCTAAGCAACGACAAAAAGCTATATACAATTCAAAAGACAACTTCCCATTTAACACGGAAAAGTAAACACGAGACCCCACACTGCACAGATACATCATCGTAGATTAAGTAAACCTTTACATCAACTAAAAACCAACATTATCTGATGGCATTTTAAAAAGTATTTGTTCCTTCTCAAGAAAGCATGGTGAGGAAATCCCTGAACCCTTCACCAGATATATTTGTTACACGTTTACCAGCACATCTTGTAATAATCTGACATATTTCATATTAAAAATATATTACATAAAATATACATATACGTAGTTCGGAATTTACCATTTCCATCAGACAACAGATCATCAGAATCAGCTTTGCAATAGGAAATAATAAGATCCTGATCACTCGTAATGTATATGTTGTTAGTGTTGCAGTCAGGATGCCACAAAAGGTGATCCTCAAATGAAGTCACAAGCTCCCCACGGAAGTTCCAAACAGCCACTGTTCGGTTTCTAAATGTCAAGAATAACTGGTTCTCGTACAGAAATATGAAGGCTGATGGGGTCATAAATTCAGTTCTGCTAACTTCTGTTAGTTCAGAATTGCGAACCTAGAAACAATAGTTGTCAGATTTTAACTACCGATTAGCATAAAAATATTGTACGACAATGAGAAAGATCCTTACATCAAGAATCTGGAGATTCTCATTTTCCTGCTTGACAAGAAGTTTTTCATTGAACTGTTCAATGAAATCCACCTTCTTATTCCGATGAAGAAGATGGTTGAAAGATTTGAGAACCATTCCATCCTCTATTGAAAGAATCTTTAGAGGAACATGGCCGCTAGCTTTTGTAAAAATCAACAACATGATTCCAGGACTGTTTCAGAGAACAAACAAGGGTAACACAAGTACACAAAGCAATATAACATCTGTCCACATTGTGAATCCAGAGAGAACAAAGGGTTACAGAAAAAAACAATGGGAAAAAGGGTGCATCCAAAACTAAACTTGAAGTACATAACCAAGCACCAATATCCTGTTATAAAATGTGTGGTCCATGCATCATGGGCCATCAAGAAATCCCCACTGCAATGAGAGATCTGCCTGCAGGGTTGCATTGGACACGTCGTCACCTAGGTGACTGACTGCCCAGGCACCTAGGCAGCAACAAGGAAAGGAATTAATCAATGGTCCTTTTAAGACAAATCCTTCTCCTACAGGTTCAGATTCTATATACTTTGTAAGCAAAAAAAACAAATTTGCAAGCACCTCAAGAAACACAATGGGATGCTTATTTGACAACTCTCCAAATGAAAAGGGAACAAACTCAAAAGAAGTTGCATACTAGTGGTGGGCAGTAACAGTATCAGTTGAGGCCCTGAAGTGCAAGTTTCAGAATAAGTTCAAAGCAAGCGAACTTAAAAGTTAAGAGGAGGTGAGTGAAGAGAAGCTTTAATTGGGACCATTCGATGGAACAAACTTCAAACATAATGGCGTGGAAAACCAATTACATACTAGTGTTGGGCAGTAATGGTAGCAGATGAGGCCCTGAAGTGCAAGTCTCAGAATAAGTTCAGAGCAAGCGAGAGAGAACAGGTGGACTGGAATGGAGGAGGAAGAACTCAATTTGTAGTAGGTGGTAGTTCCCTCTGGGTTAGAACTTAGAAGTTAGAGGAGGTGAGTGAGGAGAAGCTTTAATTGGGACCATTCGATGGAACAAACTTCAAACATAATGGCATGGAAAACCAACCACAGATGAGTTACTTCTTCCATTTCTTCCCCAAAAGGTAATTCAGACAATATTTACTAGTGGGGAATGCAAATTCAGAGCTAAAATCAATCATTGAGTTGAATGTCATATGAAGCAACATCTGAAATACATACAAAGATATATGATTCCACATGTACATACTCAAGCATGCAGATTATTGTACATGCTAGTTCATAAAAAATACCTGATCTTAATCTCTTGAACATTTTTATCTGAGATGGAGTACAACATCGTGTAGTTTTTCAAGTCAAACACCTTGTATATGCTGATGAAAGAACAAAGACATGCATACATAAGAGTTAAGAACCCAATTGCATCAGAAGATGGTCATAAGTTAGCTCATAAAAATTATCGTCATAGGTTGACTATTTACCTATCTTGTGCAGAGTAAGTGAGTACCTTCCCGTTCACATCATCAAACTCCACAAAACCAGGCCATTTCAATGACTCAGACTCAAAAAGAGCAAAACCAGCATCTGGTTTACCCCTTCGTATATATCTGAAACCATTTGTGGACTTGACATTTTAAAAAAAAGGAAAAAATGCATAAAAAGATATTAACGACAAATGTACGCATAGAATCCGCATACTCAATCCGAGTGGTTCTGCACTTCAAGGAACTGAAATTGTCTGAAGCATAAACTGAAACTGTGATGAGTGAATCATTGTTCTTATTGTAAAACAAGCTTCTTATAACTTCATCAGGACTGACATTCAGAAAGCATATCCTCTCGTTATTCTCTGCATCAAACGATTAAAATTTTAAACACTCATTCAAAAACTTAACAAGAATATATGCATGATTACTCATAATAGATCTACCTCGGCTAAATGCAGCACAAACACCAGACTGCGCTAGAGCAAAGACGATGTCACGAGCAGCTACTATCTCAATAATTTTTGACCTCTTACTGAGAAATGGCAGTACCATAGCACAATTTTTAGGATCATGGGTATCATATTCCTCCTGATGCCAACATATAATCATAAGAAAGCATTAGTAACATGAAGAACTAATATACCAAGAATGCTCATATAAAATAAATGTGGCAATCCAAGCTAGCAATTATATAGAACAATCATTAGCTAATGAACAAACCTTACTGGTCCAGACTAAACATTAGAAAAACGAAACGAACAGGCTGAACTTGCGGAACATAAACCCACGTCACAGTCAATATCTTTTTCATAGTGATTTAAAAAGTTTACTTGAAATCTTTTTTGACCTATGCATAACATCAGAAAACGTTTTAAGAGTGAAAACAAGACTCAAATCAATAGCAAAGATGCCTGAATTCAAACCCCTCACCCTTGGGGGTACATATATTCCCAACAACAACTCATACCACTGGATGATATCTTTTTCTCCTTTTTTCCATATCCATACAATTTATAACGATCAACAAAGTAACATAAAAGATAACCAGGTCTAAAAATAAGCCATTTCTAGCCACTTCAGATTGAAGAAACCAAAAACATGCACTATGACAGAAAGAAAAAAAAAATTCCAGAGCAAATCTTTGAAGCAATTTTTATATTGATACCTCTGCAGTAACACTCCAAAGGAAAAACTAGAACATTCCTTCCAATCATTAAAATGAAGTATGGAAAAACGAAAGTCAACTACTATTCAGAATTGTATAATTAAGTAGTGAAATAATGTGTCCACCAAAACTTTCAAATTTTGGATCTCAAATGATGTGGCACATCGATAGTCCTTGAAATAGTTATTAAAAATTTGTGAGACCCACTAATCCTATGATTCACAGATTTGGGATCCAAAATTTGGTAAAGTTTTCGTGGATATAAAATTATTGATTAAGTATTGTTATGTGGGTATCGCCGAAGCAAGCATCCATATTAAGCTCCACCATTTCCCTAATTCAACCAAAACAAGTACAGAAAAATCAAAGGAAAAATGAAAGGCAGCCGCCAGGCTTAGACCAGTTCAAAACCAGCATTAAAAAATTACTCGCCCCTTGAGAGTGCCAGCTCCCATATCACCAAGACACCACACCATCCATATTTACAAACGAAAAAGGGGGGAAAAAGGAGAAAATATTGTTGTTGGAGCAGCCCACAAGCAACCATGAAGCATGTGTACATGCTCTCTCTCCTATTCTCCTTCACCAAGCCTACTTTCTCTTTCTACACCTTAGCTTGATGAGTATGCAAATGCTATCACTGCAACAATAAATCCAAAGCCTACAGCAGAAAGCACTTGCAGCAAGAACCACATAGAACATCAGAGTCCGCGTATTGCAGATAAAGTGGTAAAAGGGACCAAAAACTCTGAATTAGTACATGGGTACAAAAGGTGTACGATGACAAATTAAACAATGAATAGGCTAGTAATATGAGGAATATTATTTAACAACACAGGGTCAACAGGATATTGAAGTTACACAAATAATTTGGCATTGTCTCATCAGTATGTTTGCCTAAATCAAGTTTTTGGTGTGGTTTCATCACTGATCTTTAGCTTAAATCAGTAATAGCAAATAAGATACATTGGACTATCAATTCTAATCAAGCACCTAGTTCTATAATAGTTGTCAAATTTTGGAATTGTTCAAGGTTCAACCTGATCACCAGTAGTTAGGATCACCAGTAGTTAGTGAAACTTAAATAACCAGTTGGGTATTCAATGGGCAAGAACCTGATGGATTAAGTATCAAAACCCTAACAGTTTTTTCCTATTGTACCACGCTCTATCCTTCCAAAATAAATCTATTCATTTTACTATTGCCGGGAGTTCTTTATCCCTAAGCATTTCAATCATTCAAATACAGGAGAAAGCGATAGAAATAAAACAAATTGAAAGACCCAAGTAAAAAAACAATCGAAACGAACCTGCAAACGAATGTTCCTAAACCTTTCCTGGGCATCGCTCATACTAAAAGCACGGTCACGCTTCGAGCAAATCTCCCTTCTTTGAAGCTTCCTCACACTGTTCACAAACCCGTCGTTGCCACCGCGAGGCCGCTTCTTCGCCACCACCCGTCGTCCACAGCATGGCCTCGGACTTGCCGTTATTCTCCTTCCGTCCATCCCCCAGAGCACACCACTATTAGACAACTACAACAAACCAAAACCCCCAAATTCTACACAGCTATTGCATCTATGTACAGAACATCAATAACAAATTAGTGTTTCGTAAACACAAATTCCGCTCTCACAAAACCCTATCTTAAGCCTCGAATTTTAAGTGTATAAACCCTAAATCTCAGAACAATCGAATATTAGGGCTTTTTTGCCCGAGGTCTCGACAAATTGGACAGAAGCTAATAGATAAAGGAAACTGAGGCTCTCTCCCCACCCCCACCTCTTCTTCAAGCCTTCGCTTCTATGAACCAATATCTCTCTCTATACAGACACTGATACAAATGTTTGTGTAATCTCTCCCTCTCTGTGTGTCTTAGAAGGCAGAGTGTGGAGCTATTGATCGGAGAGCATGCGTCCAAACGAATAGAAGAATAGAGAATTGTGACAAATTTTAAAGAGTTTGGCGTCCGGCTCGTAATCAAAATCCAGATTGACCATTTTGACGGTGATCGAGAGTTTCGGATCCTCGCAATTTCAAATTCTCCCACTTCAATCTCTCACCGTTCAAAATAGGGACCACGCTATATAAGTACGTAAATCGTGTGGAGTAAAACGGATTTATGTCGAATTTTAATATATTCATATGAAAAAACAGTTTAATCATGTTTAATTTGTTTATTAATTTATGTCTAATGAATCATATAATATTAAATTTGTATTCATATATCAACCATGTATAACTAATATATAAATGAATCGTGTCGTTTTTTTCTTTTAATTAATTTCACTAATATTTGATTCGTTTATTAATAATATTGGATCAAATTCATTCGTTTACGAAATTAATAGTTTAAGAAAAACTCAAAACCTCTTATCTCATGTCGTATTAATAGATCGTATCATATTTTTACACCCTATCCACGAGTTACAAGTTTAGTTAACTTGGATAATCAAACGAGGAAGCAAAATGAGTCACTTAGAGCAACTTCAAGGATGCTAATTAAAATAGTTAATCAAAATATATTTTTTATTACACTATCTATTTTAAAGAGTAACTCCTATTACTTAACTCCAACGACGCTCTCTATTTTAACTTTTAGAAAGAAAGACAATTCACAAATTCATTCTCTCCACCCAACCCAAATAGACCAAAGACAAGGGTTTTGGTGGGGCTTTCGTCTGGTTTTTGGTCTGATTTTTTGTATAGTTTCAATGGAATTTTCGGTCTAATTTTGGAGGGGTTTTTGGTGGAGTTTTAGTGGGAGTAGAGAGAGAGAGAAGTTCATACTTGGGGGATGAAGCATTGGAAAATGACGCCACAACCAACCTCTATGATGACCCTCTGTGATTGTGAGATAAATACCATGAGGGGGCATAAAGAGTGAGAAAATTGGCGCAAAAAAAAAAAAAACTTGCCTACCTGTTGTGGCTCACCAGAAATAGCTAATAGAATGGGGGTTATGCAAAATAACTAATGAAATAGTTAGATTATTGGATATAAATTTCAACAACATATCCAGCAGTTGCAACTTAAAAAGAAGGAATCTGGTCCAACTTGGGATGGATGATTTTCCATCAAAACTTGGTGGATCTTCTTAGGGATAAAAATCGCGCGTTCGGATCTCATCCCTGAATACCAAGGATTTTAGCTAGCCTGCACCCTTTTCTAAGGCAATACAATAACTTTTACCTCTCAGTGCCAGTGTGGAGCTTCGTCCCACATCGACTGAGAGTCGTCTCCCCCACCCCCTTATAAGCCTGAGCCCCTTAGGGACGGGTACCCACTAGCGACCTGATTAAGTGGCTAGTGGGTACCTCCTCCATAAGAAGTGTTCACTTATATGACAAGGGGGAGACGACTCCTACCCGATGTGGGATGGAGGTAAAGGTTACTGTATTGCCTTAGAAAATGGTGCAAGCCAGGCAAAATCCTTTCGGAGGGAGGGAATCCTATCCACCAAAAGGCACCTTTCTCTAAGGGGTAGAACCCTTAGTCCAAATCCTTTCGGAGGGAGGAAATCTTGTCCACCAAAAGACGTCTTTCTCTAAGGGGTAGAACCCTCTACTAAGGATTTCGAGGATTTCGGCTTGACCTAGGTTAATCCACACGGGCGACCCCCCCAGTAGCCTTTACCTCTCCGTGGCCGCAGGAGTTTCGTCCCACATCGATTGAGAGTCGTCTCCCCTCTCGCATATAAGTCCTTGCACTCAAAGGAGGAGGAACCACTAGCGATATGGCATGGCTTTAGGACATTATCTTGACAATTTTTTATTGGGAATTCATGATAGAGAACCTAACAATATTCCTTTTAATTGAATTTCCTCCTTCAATATGTTTTTTTTTTAAATGTTAGATCACTCGTTATTAATTCATGCACAACTCTCTATAACCCAATCCAAGTTAGTTTTCCACTAGTATATGGTAAATAACACACCATTTCATAAAAAAAAAATTCGGTGAGATTTGAATCTTTTTATGGGATTAACAATTTCATATTATTCTTGTTGAGTTTGCTAGTCAAGTTTTTCTACCGCTCTTTTGTTTACACTTGGGAATAAGGAGATTTGAACCTCAAACTTCTTCCATGGAAACAAGGTAGATAATATCACTCAAACTAATTAGCCCGTAATTTGACCTTAGAAAATCTAAAAAATGATCAAACCATGCAAATGTAATTCAGCCCAAAGGGTCCCCACAAACTTTCATTTTTATTATACATATACAATATATTTTTTATTAGACATTATTAGAGCGAGAAAGATAATAAGATTTGAATCCGTAATTTTAAGATTAACAGTGGAGACGGTGACTATTAGGCCAACCGTTAATAATGTATATTAATGTTCAAACAACTTTTATCACTTGCCATATTCCTAATTCTACCCTAAATAAAATCTTACTATAGAATATTTGGAAAAAAAAAAATCGCCATTAATACCAAAAATTAGGACTTGACTGGACAAGACTATGACTCAATCTGTGTAAGCCGATTGTTCAGGTAATTAGTATGAGATCGACCCATATACTCAACAGTTCTAAGTGGTCGGGTCCCGTGAAGGCAACTTATACACTGAATTAAAATGATTTAAGCGTAGTACAAAGCTGCAACTTCGACTTTGGGTCTCAACCGATGAATCCCGAGCTGCGAACTGTGTTGGCCCAGAAACAAATACAATCAGCACCAATCATAATGCCACCATCTTGCAACCCATGTGCAGAACTCATTATCGCCGGAAGTTTTTTTTTTCTTTATTCTTCTTATTATATGTCCTTTTTTTGAGCAATTTCTTATTACATGTCCTTTGTTAATTTGCTGCTGCTGCGCCAACGGCCCGCATGGGTTGAGCACTGAGATTGATGCGACTGATGTGTTTGTTTAAATGCCCAAATGGTCAATGGTCAAGTCACAAGCATAAATAGTGTTTAATGCTTTTCCCTGACAAACTCGCAATCATTAGCTTTGCTCAGCCACGGACGTTACAGTTTACCAGAGTTCCAAACTGACCCACAAATTTGATGGTTACAACTCAGTGCTGACCTCCGAACCACTTCGACGGAAAGAGATGTGTGAGAATGAATGAATGAATGGATGGTCCCCAGACTTTTAAAGCACGAAGATCGTATCTATTAGTTCTATTGACGGACATAGCTAAATGCTTGTCTAAAAGGTAAGCATTTCACATTCCAGGTACGCACGCAAACCATTTGTTGTTAATTCCATGGGAAATTTGATGATGCATAAAATTATTTTCGTGCAAAATTAAAAGTCAAGTATGTAAACAGGTGTAATTAATGAACGAAAAATAAGTAATCAATGACAATCAAGAATAAAAATAGTAATTAAGCAATTAAAATAGAAATTTATAGTGATTCGGTCTGGGTGACCTACATCTACTCTCGAGAATGACAGCGACAGCCTGTGTTCTTTATTAATTTTGATGAATGATAGTACTCTGGAGAAATACAGTGTTTTTAGGGAGACAAAGAGAAAACAATGAGTGTAAGGTTCGGAGGCGTTGAAGGCGTGCCCTCAATGTTGAGAGGACTTATATTATATAGTTAGGGTAAGGTAGTGGAGGCGGTGACGTGAGGGAAAAAAATTTCATAGCTTTGACAAGTATTATTATACTAGGAGATCTATTATGTCAATCTCTATATTATCTTTCATCGTGCTCCTATTCATCCGGGAGAGAATGTTAGTTGGATTGAGCATGACCTGGACCTGGACCTGTTTTGACTTGGACCTAGAGTTCCAAAGTAAAGAGAAGCAAAGATGGAGGCGCCCAAGGGGCCAGCCTAGGCGGCAAGGGGCCGCCATGGGCGACGCCCAATTGCTAAGTCTTTTGGGCGTTGGCCTTGGGACTTTGGTTGTTGACTACTTGATGTCTTCTTTTTTAATAGATCAATCCAGTTTAGAGGTAGACTTTTCTTCGATCTTTCTTAGATTATTTTTATTGGGCCTAACCCATTTAAATTTATGCTCATCAAAATCGACTTCAAACGATGAGATAGAAAATTATCTTTTTGTGTGTTTTTAAATAATTTATTAAACAGAGGGAAAAAAAATTTCCACCTCCAAATATCACGATCCGCTACCAGCCGCCACCACCACCGACCACTAACATGCACCATTGCCTTCATTGTCGCATATGTGAATGATACCTATATGTGAATGATACCAATACTAGTTGACCTATCCTACCTTTTGGCCCATAAAAATGTGATCAATCATATTCACGAGCCACGCGGCCGTGTTGTGTGAGGGCGGCGCTGTCCCTTGTACATACCCACTTCTCTATCATCCACTAGTATTATTATAGGTACTTCTCCGCTTACCTAGTTAGTGTTATGTAATAAATCAAGCATGGTCCACTCTTTACATTATTTTGGGTAAGTATATGTGGTTATACTAGGATTGTCCCACCTCACTGCTGTAGCCCATGGATTTATTCTTGGTGGTCAGTCTCTCTCAGGTCACTCATTATAGTCCCATGGATTTGTTGAGAATCGGAGGTAGTGGTGATATCTCAACAAGCTAGTTGACTTAAAAAAAAAAAAAAAACAAGCTAGTTGAGTTTTTTTTTAATGGTCTTAAGAAGCTAAAAGTTTTTTTTTTTGGTATTAACAAGTTAAAGTACGATTGCCAATATCTAAGATAGATAGATTGAATTGAGGTGAAAGAGATAAAGTGAGGATACAAAATCAGCATGAAGCGTTTTAAAACAATTAGTCAGTAGATGAAACTGATAATATCTTTGTGAATGGGATCATAGACTTTTGATCGGATCTGCGAATTTGGGATGGATCTTCTCATCGGCTTAGGGGCTCCTTCTTCCTCTAAATAGGCTAAGATGCAAAGTACGTGAAGAAGAAAAAAAAGCAAAAGAATTTCGTGTCTTATGTTCCGTTTGATAGGAAGAATGAAAAGTAAGAAAGATGAAAAATAGGAAGGATATATTTTATATTTTTCAATGATGGAAAATAGAGATAATACACTTTTCTTCATTTGTGTCTGGTTGGATGAATAAAAAATAAAAATGATTAATTTATTTTAATTTTTTTTGTGCTAGTTAAAATTATGGGTGACAATTAGACCTGACAGTCGTGTCGAGTGAAATGGTTTCATGTCAGGTAGAACGGGTTTGTGTCAAAAAACCTTTCATCCATACCATATTCGTTTATATAAACGAGTCTAAATATCACACACATACACGAATCGTTTATTAGATGGGTTACTCGATATTACTCGTGTATCACCCGCTAAAAAAGAGAATATGTTAAATAATTTCAAGTCTACATGAAAAATCATTAACTTGCCACACATTACATATGTTTGACCTATTTACTATAACAATAAATCATGATTCAACAAAAAAATAAAAACAAAAAATAAATATTAAATGACTACTAAATTTGAATAATTCTGAGAGATGGTAGGTGTGAAATGAGACAGAGGTTGAAAGACCTAACTAGTTTTTTAAAAATTTATTGTACCACTCTTAACGGGTTAAATGGGTTAAAACGAATTTATGGGTTAAACACGAAACCGGTTCGTTTATTTCACGAGTTTGTCGAGTTAACTTGTTAATTATCCGAACCCCTTAAGATTACACTCAAACCCGCTAAATCCGTGTAGGATTCGTGTCGATTTCACGAGTCATGTTTAGAATTGTCAGTCCTAATGACAATCGAGTCGTGTCGTGTCAGGTTCATGTTGATTCATAAAATTATGAACTTTTTATATTTCTTGTTTACATGTCAGTTCATTTTCAAGTTCGTGTCGAGTTATAATCAAGTTCGTGTTATAAATTTTGTGTCGAATTCGAGTCGTGTTATCGTATTGAGTCGAAAATTTTCACCACTAATTAAGATGAAAAAAATATATATTTTTTAATTTAATTTTTTAATTTATTTTTTAATTTAATTTTTTTTAATTTTTTAATTTATTTATTTAATTTTTTAATTTTTTGAAAAATATATATATAAATACATATTTTATCATTATATTTTTATATAAAATTAATATATACATAATATGTAGACAAATAAGATACATTTCAACACACATAATTAACTTTTCATCTACTTTTCTTCCAATTTTGGAAATATTGATTTTTGTGAGTTTGAAGGAAAGTTAATTCGTCTACTTTTTCATCTTTCCTATTTTCCTTCCTTATCAAACATGATATTTTATTTATCTTTCTAACTTTTTATCCTTTTATTTTTCTATCATACCAAACGAAACATTAGGTTCAAAGTGAAGGGAATGTGTTCAATTTCTTGTTCCCGCAGTTAATCTAACGGTGTGGAGTTGTCTATGGATCGAAATATACATTTTAAGTAAGTTTTACTCTTGTTAATGTGTCTGGTTAACTTCATATTTGTACTTAGTAGATAATTGTAAGTATTGTAATTTTTAATGGTTCTAATGTTGTCAAAATTCATCCTTATAAAAAAGTAGAAAATGAAAATAAAAAAGCTACTGAATAATGCAGAACATGAATTACGGATTTTTATATTTTTATTTATATTTTATTTTTTTAGTTAGAATAAGAGTTTAGTTAGAAATATTTTAGAGTAATTAATTATTTAAACCATATTAATTTTTCTAATTTATTAGACATATGATTTATTGTTTTACATAACTTTCTTAAAATAAGAGATTTATTTTCGTTTTAAAACTTGAAACCACGTGTCTAATGAATTAAAAAAATTGATATGATTTAGACAATTAATTACTCTAAAATATTTATAACCAAACTCTTATTACAACTAAAAAAAAAAATTCGTAATTCTTGTTCTTTATATCGGTGGAGGTCCACTCCTTGGAGAGACAGAGAGAGAGGAGGAGAGATGGTCACTGGGGTTGATGCAGGCAGGGTGATCCACTGGCACTGACAGCTTTAAACTGATCTTTGAGTCAAAACTGTCGGCGTTCAATTATTCCATGTTAAAAACAAATTAGAAATAAGGCAAAGAGTGTGTACTACTCCCCTCTTTTTTTTTTTTTTTTTTTTATCATAATTAGCAAGGAGAAGATTGAATAGAATTCCCCAATATCACTAAGTGACAAATGCTGAATAACTCAGAAGAACGGAGTCACTGTTCAAACACTGATTCACCTTCGTAGGGTCATGACCCGATTCACTCATAACTTGTTTCCATCCTATTTCTTGATGAAATGTACACATACCCTGGCATGGCATGGAGGCAAAGTCCCTTATGTTTGGGGAGTTCTTACCCATCTCTAGGCAAGGGACTAGACCACCTTCAATGGACTTTTTTATAATTTTTGTGAATTATTTTATAATTAAAAAATTTATCATTATTGTAGATATTTTTATTATTATTATGGGTGTTGTAAATTTTCTTTGGTACAAAAAAAAAATATCACTTTTGTAGATAATTTATTGTGATAATAGTAAAAACATCCACAACAGTAATAAAAGTATCCTCAAATCTATATATACACTACTAATAAAAATAAGTTAAATGAAAAACTTTTGATTGACATATAATTCTCCTGATAAATTTTTTTTCATCTCCTTCAGTTAATTACATACTTCTCTACTATTATTTCCTTTCCTTAAATTAGTTATGTACGTATACGTAATATTTCATGTATTCATTTCAACTATAGTTATTGATTTTAACTCTAATGATATTTTTTTGATCAAACAAACAACTTAAACTATATCATTAAATAGAAAAATTGAGATTACAATCAATCAAGAGAAAAATCTTAAGCTCGGGAAGGGGGAAGCCTATCCAATTTAGCGGAATCAAATTGTTTAACACAGCGGCTGCTACCCAATGAGCAGTCTTGTTATAGGCTCTAGACTTGTGTAGAAAACTAAGGTTATATAACCTAGAATAATGTTTAATATCTTCAATAATAACAAAAAATTACACTACCACCTTTTTGTTTCTCCATATAATAGACTCAATAACTTTTGGTATGTCCTTCTGGATTTGAAGGATTGCTTTAAAAATGTTACCTAGAGAATTCAAATTTTGTGATCCTCCATGTATCTTACATAACCACATGTTAGATAGTCTATCTCTTCATTTGGTGTATATTTACAATGTCAAATATGATTAGATTTTACAAAATAACGATCAATATAAATACACTATTTTATTGAGTTTAATTCTATTATTTTTATTTAATGCAGGTCAAATTAAGGTGTTGGAATTACAATAATCACAATAATTGATTGAATTTTTGCGTAAAAGGTTTGCGCTCCTTGAGCTTTATATTGAACAATAAAAAATCTGAAAAGACATTGATTCATATACCTTTGAAAAATATTATTTGTTTCGGGTCAAGCAAATAGAGATTGAAACTTTTCCAATTTTTGATCTCACACCTCCCAAAAAAGAAATTAAAATTACAATCTTATTGAGGCTACTTCATCTATTTGCAATGTTAAAATATTCATAATGAGATTATTTTACACTTGTACATCAATTAGTATAATCAATGGAGGTATCATACCGAATCTTTTTTGGTACAGAAGACAACTCCATAGGCAAATATTTATGCTTATTATATATGCTAGAATATTCAGTGTACATTGCATTTTTTTTAAAAAATTTTATAAAGGTTAAAATATACGTTATTGGTTAAAGTATTTGTTATTGTTAAACAATAAATGAGTGGTTAAAATTTAAGTAAGTGATCAAAATATTTACTTTGATTAAATGTAAATATGATTAAAAAATTTATTATGCTGCAAAAAATTACTGTGGTTAAAAAAACATATTATATGATTAGTTGTTGTAGTAACATTTGAAGTGTTTTATGCTCTGTAGTTGTAAGATTAGTCATTGTAGTAAGTGATCTATGTTATTGTTATATTTTTTATTATCGATTATACCTAGAAAAATTCTAAGTCTGAGCTCAGGTATTGAGGTGAGAAAGGGAGTTCAGCCAAGAAAGCCCGAGCTCGGAGGTCCAGACCTTGGGCTCTCTCGACCTGCGCCTCAAAGAAAATGAGTAGAAGATGGTTGACGACTACTAAACGCCCCCTCAATGGCAGTAAACGCCAGTCTAGGCATGAGAACTTCAACCGTCTAACCCATCATCTGAAATCAAGCAAAACGTTACAAGAGAGAGGCAAAAATCTCGCCCCAAACCCCATAAAACTAGGAACTAAGTTATAAATATTGTACAAAGTCCTCACTTTGAGGCAAGCAATCTAAATAATATCAAGAAGACTGTGTTATTCCTTCTTCATCTTCAATATAATTCTCAGAAGTAAGAGATTTCCTTGAAAAGTAGATTAGTCGAGCCTCCAGACTGGTGAACCATTATAATTTATCTGCGCAATTCACCCCTTTCCCCTAAAATTATCACATTATTCCCAAGAGTCTTGTACCTCAAATCAAATTCCGTAATATATCTGTTCTGCTCAATTGCGTTTTACATATCATTAATTATGATGTATTATATTGATAAAGAAGTCATTACTCTCTACCTATTGGTCATTATTCTTTCTCTCTCTCTCTCTCTCTCTCTCTCTCTCTCTCTATATATATATATATATATATATATATATATATAGTGCTGCTGGATTGTAGAATAGAAAGAGATAAGTGATGATCACTGATATCCCTATCTCCATTCAGAATTTGTGTATTCATGCAATAATTCTAAGCCTGTGTAGGCAGCTCCCATACATGAAAACAGACAAAACTGTCTATTATGTCATATCATCTCCAAAAACATTTACTATGTTGCACCACTTAATGCCACTATCTCATTTTCAGCGTATCTCTATACTAGATTAATGCAAATCCATTACCTAATTAGATATACTAAACAATTAGTAATTAAAAGTGCAAGTGGCAGTAACAGGTTATTATAATAATGACTGATTCTACTGACCAAGAAATAAGACAAAAAAACGACTTAGTGTTGACATGATTTATACTAAACGACAAATCAAAATTTAAAAACAGAGATTACAAAATTTCATCTCATCACAATTAGAAAGGAGTATTAAAATTTTAATTCAAAAATCAACCCTCAACTCCAAATATTGTTTAGTTTGAGACTTGCATTGGTATAAAATATTATTTGGATTGTGGGTCCATTTAGTAGAATGGTACTGGATATGCGATACGATACATCTTTCGATACGAAGAAGGTAGATTTGATTAGTATATTATTTTGGGTCATGATTCGTTTTCTATATAATTGCTTTGTCTATACGAGATTATATATAGGGTAAAATACACTTTTAATTTTCAAAGTACGTGTTTAGTGTCTATTTGATCTCCAATCTTTTAATTGTGTCTATTTTGTCCTTAAAGTTCCTAATTTGTTTCTACGTGGTCCAATCTCAAAAGTTCATAAAAAAATTGTGACAGTTCTGGTCATGTGTCAATCATGTGATTTCTAATTTTCTGTCTATTTGACCCATAAGATTCATAATTTGTGTTTATTTGGTCACAAATGATTTGCGTGTGACTAAAGACATTAATAATTTTTTTACAAACATTTGAGATTAGACCAAATAGACACAAATTAAGAACCTTAGGAACCAAATAGATATAATTAAAAGATTGGTGACTAAATAAATATTATAAGCATATTTTAGAGACTAAAAATGTATTTTACCCTCATATATAATTAATTCATATTTGTTTTAAGGTTTAAATTACAATTTGAGTTTAAAGTTTTAAGTGATCTAGATTGGAAAGTCATCTCGATTTGGCTGATGCAACCCTGATTCGTGGGCCGATAAGGGTGTCTACGTCGAACATTGTTTGGAACTATTTTTTTAATCTAATTATTTAGTCCAACCATGGTTACTCTTTATATAAATCAGTTCCAACTGTGGAGGCATGGCTTATGAGAAAGAAAGAAAGAAGGGTTGGGCAAGCGAGAAAAGCCAAAAAAATGAAGCTCCATTTTCTCTCTCCTCTCCTTATTCTTCTCCTTGCTGCTGTCATTGTGCTGAAAAAATTTTCTTCCTTTGTTGTTCTGCTCCTGCTTTGCCTTTTCTTATACTTCTGCAACATTTTATGGGTAGAGCCTCTAAGGCATCGATGGAAACTTCAGAGCCAAGGCATCATGGGGCCTCAGCCTTCTTTTTTGTATGGGAATGTGCCGGAGATGCAAAAAATTCAATCGGCGGGGACAAAGGCGGGTAACCACGGCGAGTTCATAGCCCATGACTACACTTCCACCCTCTTCCCCTACTTCGAACAGTGGAGGAAGGAGTACGGTAATCCACCATCTTTCTGATCTTTTGAGTTTTCTCTTTAACAGCTTTCTGCTTTGTTTATGGGTCATTGCGCTGATTCTTCGTTTGTTTGTTTTGTTTTGTTTTGAGTTTGATCGTATACCGATGAACTCGAAACATTAAACACAAAAACTGAAAAAAAAAATTTTAAAAAAAGGATTTGTTCTTCAAAGTTCAATCCCAGAAATGTTAATTAGAATGCTTACAAGGTGTCTGCCAAAATCATGTCCCCTTAGAAAACTAGGTTTGTCCTGGACAGCCAATAGTAAAACGTTTAATCACTACAACTTTTTTCAGAAACATGAATTTTATGTTGCTATTTATTTATATTTTTAATTTCAGAAATAGGCAAAAAGTAAAATACTCAATTATTTAACTGTTATTCAGCACGAAAAAAGAGAAAGAGAACGTGGAATGAGTTCATGTTCAACAACTTTGAGGTGTTTGATTCGAAGTTGATTTTGTTTGAGTGCGCAATCCCGATACTATCAAAACCTATATAGTCAATCTCGTTTTTACTTTTAAAAGTAAGGCCGGATTATCCAATATACGAGATTTTATAATCGAGAGTTTGTATAGGATCAAGATATATATAATCTTAATGACTATTTTGATATATTTACTTTAAGAGGTAGATGGTGTGGCAATTTGGGTGGTTTACATAGTCAACTCCATTAATTTGCAGCTGATGCAAGAGCCGATAAGTACATAAATAAGGGTGAAGCCAATTAATTTTAAAGATGGGAAATCTCTAGAAAGCAGTTAATGCCACGGTCCCCACTTTGCAACAATAAATCATGACAGAATAATTTCAAACGGAAATTTGTAGTTAGAAATTAAAAGATCAGTCGTCGGATGTAAGTGGTTACTGGATTGTGCCCTATTGATGGATGGACGGATTGTGTAAATAATAATGACACAATCTCTCGAGCTTGAGTTTGAGTTTGTGTTCTAAACGAGTTAAGTATAAATAATTTTTTAAATTTGTTTAAAAAAAAACAAGTCTCAAAAAACTCAATTTGTTTATATATAAAATAGTCGAGTTAATCGGTTTTTGTTCGAATAGAAAACGAGCTGAATTTAAATAATATTTTAATCTTGTTTAAAAAAATGAGTTCGACGAATTCGACTCGATTATCAACCCTTCCATCAAGTAGTGAAATTAACAACGTGTGAGAAAGAGATAATTCATGTGACTAGTTTAAGGTATAAAAGTGACCAATTAGCTCTCAAATTAATGACTTTGCATTGCAATGATTTATTAGGTAAACGACAACAGGGGAATCACACCAAATATATTCGCATAATGCTTGATATTAATTTATTGGTCGGGGGTAGTGACAGCACATCTTTAAGTAATGTACAAAAACAAAGCCAAATATTATTGATTAGACTACTGCACATTATGATAGCAATCAAGTCATTTCGGGTTATACTTACATTATATTAATTTCTTGTCATTCCTAACCCGTTATCTATTCAATTGAGTGTATCAAATGTCTCGACACAAATCTCATATGTTTATTGTAGATCAATAATTATAAGTTAAAAATAGAAATTCCACGCTTGAATGTCTTTTCTCTATCAACAAAACCGATCGCTCATGGGTCACATGAATCGAAAATTTCCTTTTATTTTTAAACTAACAAAACTAAGTAGAAGTTTTTCAATTTTGTGTTTGTTGAATAAATGGGTTATAACTGTTTAAATTGAACGGACATATTTTATCGTCTAAATGTGTCATTTTCAAGTTTTAATTGATGGCGGAAAACATGGTCCTCTGATTTAACGGCCGGTCGGAGATGGTCTGAACTTTGTAGCAGATGGTGAGGGTAAGCGTGAGTGATTAGCAGTAGTTGTGTTGTTGAAATACACGACAGTTTCCTATTTTTGGTCCTATGTTGGGAAGAACACAGTTTCCTTACAAAGGAATAGTCAACTAAAACGGGGCATGACTCATTTTTGGCGCATGCTGTGGAGCCCATTTTCTAACAGCATCACACGTCACTTAAACTTTGTTCTCTTTGATATATATATATAATAAAATAAAAATATATTTTAATTTTATTTCAGTCATATTTTTTTTTAAATCATCATCAATCACTTACCTCACCTATCATTTTTTTGTCAAACTCAAATGTCAAATCACATCACTCGTTTCTATCACATATTTAATCATTTATATATTTTCTCCCTAAAAATATCACACAACTCATTTCTATCATATATTTAATCATCTATTATTTAATTAATTTATGGTTAATATATTTTGAAAAAATTTAATATAGTGGGATATATTTTTTGGACGTTCAAATTTTATATTTTATCGTGTCTTTAGGCAGAAGTTATTACTAGTTTATAAATATCCTCTCAATCACGTGTTTTTAATTAATAATTATCGTCAAAATTTAGAATTAGAATTAATTATCTATTTAACCTCTGAACTATATTTGTATCAATCAAGTCACTAAACTATTCCCTCTATTCCTAAGTATCTATCGTTTAAGGTTTTTGTACAGGGATTAAGGAAGTTATTAAATAGCTCTAATATGAGTAAAAAATAATTACACAAGACTAAAATACTCTTATTCAATACGTGTTAGAAATGAAAGAAATATGAAAGACACTTAGCCTACACTTAATCTATTAAGCACTTATTAGAAAATAGAGATAAGGATAAATTTGAAAAAAAAATATTTATTATGCTTTGATTTCATAAAACGACATATATTATGGAATAAAAAAAAATTATGTAAAATGACACATATTTAGGAACGGAGGAGGGAGTTTTTCATTTGTGTCAATGTGATTATTTCGTCCAAATTCACAGTTAATTTTGACAGAATTCGTCACGTGTGCATCACGTGAGCCAAGGATTAGAGCATAGTTTAAAGGTCATGTATTGTGCACGCTAGGAATTCTGTCAAATTTAACGACGAATTTGAACGAAAGAGTTATATTGACACAAATATTATAGTTCAAGGGCGAAATTGACACAAAGTGTAGTTCAGGGATTTGATTGATATAAATAATTTAGTTTAGGGATTAAATAAATAGTTAACTATTAGAATTATGAAAGTTAAATTTGAGATTTGAGACCGTCAATATTCAACGCACTCAACAAAGTCTTGTCCCAACTGAAATCTTCAAATCCAAACTATATTTCCCGGTTATTGTCTGACGTGATTTTACGGGTTGATGCTTATTTATCTCGTAAATATTTATAGTTGGGTTAATTATCTCTCCTGGAAGTTAGTTTTATGCCTTCAAATTTTCATTCTCCCATTCCTCCACCTTCTCTTCATGCGGAGTATTGCCCTGATATATGATCAAGCTGGAATGATATTAAAGATATCATTCTTAATTTGCCTTTAAATTTCCTTTGGATGCAGGTCCATTATATACGTATTCCACAGGGAATAAGCAACATTTATATGTGAATCATCCAGATCTAGTGAGGGAAATGAACCAGAGTATCACTTTGGAGTTGGGAAAGCCTTCTTATGTGACCAAGAGACTTGCACCCATGCTTGGCAATGGTATTTTGAGGTCCAATGGTCACATTTGGGCCCAGCAGAGGAAGATTGTCGCACCTGAATTCTTCATGGACAAGGTCAAGGTAATCGAAATTTTTATTTTTTGTATGGAAGCAACTATTACGAAAGGCTATTTTATTGCCAAACTAGACCCAACAAACTGTTTGAATTTGGCTCGTGACAAGCTTCAAACATCTTGTTCTAGCTCAATCCATCAATTTTTAATTTTTTTTTTGAATATTGGGCTCACCTCATCCCAACTTGCTTGATTAAAAGAAATGAGCTTGAGCTGCATTTGAACTTAAATTCGAGTTTAGATTCTTATTTAAGTTAAAGTGGAGTCTGGTTTGAAGCACGCTTGTTTATGCCTCATCCCAACTCGCTTGACTAAACTTACCGACCTTGACTTTTATTGAACTTAAACTCGAGTTCAGGTTCTTGTTTGAGTTAAACTAGAGTTTATGTTAAAAACATGGCCCGTTTATGCATATGTATAAAGTTGTAGACACACACACAATAGACAAACAAATCATTGTTCAAGCTTGGCTCATTTTGTAAACTAGGTTTAAAATTGTGTTCCAGGCCGGTTTTTTTGATAAATGGATGAACTATTATTTGAACCGATCCCAAACTTTTCATGAGCAACTTGGTGCATTAATTTGTAGCTCCAGCAAAAACACAATTGATTAAGTCGATTTATTACTGCAAAAGCAGCCATTAAAACTGTTCCAGACAACCTTTGTGCTTTGACATTAATACCATCATACCAGCCTTTCTGAATATGTAGAAACTTGAGAGAAAAGAAATAAGAAACACAAGAAACAGAAGTGATGAACCATTAATTAATTTGAAGGGCATGATGGGTCTGATGGTGGAGACAGCACAGCCACTGATGAGAAAATGGGAGGCCAGCATTGAAGCCCAAGGTGGTGTGGTGGCAGAGATAAGAGTGGAAGAGGATTTGAGAAGTGTCTCAGCAGATGTGATCTCAAGGGCTTGTTTTGGTAGCTCTTATTTCAGAGGCAAAGAGATTTTCTCAAAGCTCAGAATTCTTCAGAAAACCATTGCCAATCAAAGTGTGCTTTTTGGTGTTCCCAACTTTGGGTATGTTTCACTTGAACTTTGACTAATTTACATCAACAGAAATCATAATTGGACAAAACATTGTCTCGTTTTGCCATTTAATGATACGAGGATATTTTTTGCTCATAACATAACAAATATTCTATGTGAGGCTAAAGTCACATCAATCTAAGTTGTTGAAGGAGTAACGTGACAATCCCATAGTAAAGCTATACTAAATTTCTAACTCCAACTCTTCCTCATTTACCTGTAATGGCAGATTTCTCCCAACAAAAAAACAAAAGGAGATCAGAAGTTTGGAAAAAGAGATAGAGCAACTGATCTGGGAGGCAATTAAAGAACGCGGGCAAGAATGCTCGGAGGTGTCATTATCAGAAAAGGATCTGTTGCAGTTGATATTAGAGTCGGCTGTGAATGATCACCATGTTGGAAAGGATTCATCCAAGAGCTTCATTGTCGATAACTGCAAGAACATATATTTTGCTGGGCACGAGTCTACTGCTGTGGCCGCATCCTGGTGCTTGATGCTTCTAGCTTTGCATCCCGAGTGGCAAGCTCGTGTGCGCGAGGAGGTTGCTCAGGTTTGCCAAGATGGCGTGGTGGATGCAGATTCACTCCCCAAGATGAAAACGGTACCCCCATTTCTATGTATACTGTGCATATGTTGTTGCATACATTATGGTTGAAACTTGAAAGTAGATTTAGAACCGGTTTAGGTAGTTGGATGAGAGGATATTTAGGGATCACTACCTTAAGACACCAACTTTCGTTTCTCACAAGAGTCTTGATTTATACAAGCGCGTCATTTACAAATGATTCTAAATTTATATTTTAATCACGAGTTGAAATGACTCATGATTAAGCGATTATCTCTCATAAGAAAAAGTTATAATTATGTACTTTAAGTTTGTTACACATAATCAACAGTATAGTATGATACGAGTTTGAATATAGGTTTTAAATATTTGCAAATGTATGTAATATTGTAATGATTCTGAACTCTCATATAAAATTTGCCTTCTCTGCCCCAAATTTTTTCTAATTGCCACAAATTACCCACAAAAAAATTGTCCACAGGTTTTACCTCCCCCAAACTTGATTCCTTGGATCCACCCCACTCTCAATTATATAGTTACAATTTTTCTCATATGCAGGTAACCATGGTGATTCATGAAGCTCTACGCTTGTACCCACCAGCAGCATTTGTGTCTCGAGAAGCACTTGAAGAGACTCAAATCGGGCACATCATCGTCCCAAAAGGCGTATGCTTATGGACATTGATCCCAACGCTACATCGCGATTCTGAAATCTGGGGACTAGATTCAAATGAATTCAAGCCTGAGAGGTTCGTCAATGGCGTCTCCAATGCCTGCAAAGTTCCTCAAGCTTATGTCCCCTTCGGACTAGGTCCTCGCCTGTGTTTAGGACGCAACTTCGCCATGGTTCAGCTGAAGGTTGTACTCTGTCTCATCATCTCCAAGTTTAGCTTCTCCTTGTCTCCCAGTTATCGGCACTGTCCAGCTTACAGAATGATTGTAGAGCCTGGGCAAGGTGTACAAATTCTCATTCAAAGTTGTAAACAGGGGTGACAGTTTTCTGTTGGGAAATTATGCATATAGTTTAAGTGCATCTCTCTTCTTCAATTTCCTTACTCTTCTAATCAAATTGTAACATATTCTGTCCGATGTGTAATTACAGTTTTATTTAGACTCAACCTCGACTTGCCTCTAGTTTCTATTAACTGTTAACTGCTTATGCATCATGTGTGACAAGAAATGTAATTATTAAAAAGAAACACCTGCCCAAAATAATGGTCTATAACCCAAAATTGTTACTCCAACTATCCCTCCATAGCAAACACAATTTCACATTGAAAAACATGAGTTTCACCAATTTTTTTTTTAAATAAAAGCAATAATAGTTTAATAAGTAAGTTAAAAAATTTTCATATCTTAAAATAAAATTAAAAATAAAAAATTATGGTACAAGAACACTTGGTCCCTATTAAGTTATATAACTTTGTCGAGCATTCTCTGATTGTCAGATTCCTTGCTTGTTTTTTTTATTCGAGTCAATTTATATGTATTTGGATTAATTTTTTTTATGATTCGGTCAGAGCCAACTAATTTCCTCCCGATTCAAACAAATAAAATTATCCACTCAAGAACTAAGATATTCACGAAGAATATTATCAAAATTTAAATTTAAGACGTGTGAGGTCACCGATAAACTCGATTTCCACTTTAGCTTCTCGGAGGGTTGATTCTTTGCCCACCTATCATGCCCTTATGAGCCACTTTGTAGAAAAAAATGGAACAAGATTATATGCCCAACAGAGCCTAGGTAATTAATAAATTATTTCCTTGGCATTAGAGTAAAGTAGCCTTCTATATGATGCAAAACAGCTAGACCTTTTCCCTCTCATTCAACAACTTCATCAAAAAGGAGAACCTAACGGGGGACAAATTTCTCTCACCGTCTCGTCTCTTTTTCCTTTCAACAACAGAAACTTGGTCTGAAATGGGTAAACTCAGTGTTGAAATCTGCCTGATCTCTGCTAGGGGACTCCGGAGAACTTCATCTCTGTGGAAGCTCCAATGGTTTGCTGTTGGGTGGGTTGATCCTAACAACAAGTACTGTACCAAGATTGATTCTTCTGGAAATGCAAATCCGGTATGGAAGACCAAGTTCTCAACATTGGTCGATAACTCCGAATCGAACCTCGGAGATTTGGCTCTGAACGTTGAGGTTTACAGTAGAGAGCCTATCTTTCTTAGAGAGAGGCTTCAGGGGACAGCTACAGTTGTTCTGAAAGAATTTCTTGATAAATACATGAAGAATTCTGAGGTTTCAAACTCAAAACCAGTTGAGGAAGTGGGGAGTTTTCAATTGCGGAAAAGGAATTCCACCAAACCTCAAGGATTTGTGGATGTTTCAATCCGGGTTTCCGAGGAAAGGGACGAACCTAGTATTTATGGTATGAAACTCCAAAAAATACTTGAACCTTGCTAATCTATTTAGTCTTTTTGTTCTTTTATATTTTTGGTTTCTATGCTTGAAATTAAAATAGTTGCCTGATGCTTCATGTAATTCTGGCAATCCTATACAACACTCAGCCGACACGAAATTAGTAGATTAAATTTAGCAGGTTGACATGATAAACAGATACACTCATGAGATAAATGAGGTAACAAAAATCTAAATAATAGGTGAACTCACTAAAAATAACTTATACAACACACGAACCCAACAATACACTATTATAATTAGGTCAAGTGTGGAGTTAACTATCTATTTGGCTTTTAAATTATACTAATTGTGTCAATCAAGTTTTTGAACTATGATTTATATCAATTTAGCCCTTAAACTATACAATTTGTGTCAATCAAGCTCCTGAATTACAATTTGTGTCAATTTAACCCTTGAACTATATCATTTGTGTTAATGTAACCCTTCTGTCCAAATTCACGATTAACTTTGACCGAATTCCTCAAGTGTGCATTACGTGAGTCAAGAATTAGGATATAATTTATAAGTCATGAGCTTTGCACGTGAAAAATTCTGTTAAACTTACCAATGAATTTGAACGAAATGATCATATTGACACAATTGTTATAGTTTAAGGGTTAAATTAACACAAATGATATAGTTTAAAGGTCAAATAAATAGTTAAGTCAGGTGTGAGTTTAATAAATTTTGGCACTATACAATTCAGACATGACACAACAAAACCCACTTGACCCGAGCCATTGACAACCCTAGCTCCATGTATGTTTTAGAATTTGGAACAAAGCCTGCTTGCAATTGTCCATTGATGAAGATATTTATATTCTTGTTGATGTCCATTCGCAGCTTATGGGGAGGGATTTAAGCTCCCGGATCAGAACAATGGCATTAACATGGATCATGAACTTGGACCAGTACAAGCTTACCAACCACAACGGCCTCTAGCCCCCATCCCACGGCCTGCAAATCATCTACACACAAGTCCTCCATATGCCAATCCAGTGCCATTCCCTACAACTTATTCCAACACACCAATTGGCGGACCGAGCTACCCTCTGGCAGGTGGACCTAGCTATCAACCACCACGAACTCCACCACCACCACCTCCGCCTTCAAATGTTGGCTACATTCCCACTTTTCTCCCAAGAACAGATAATGTGCCACCAAGTTATATAAATATGCCACCCTCTGGAGCAGCAGCTGGACGCAGTGGTGGATCTGGCTTTGGAATGGGAATGGGTGCTGGAGCGTTGGCTGCTGGTGCTGTGATCTTTGGTGATGATTTTATGTCCGGATTTGATTTTCCCGGCGGGTATCAAGATGCTAGTCTCACCATATCGACTGACCCTCCCTTCTGAGAGTAATATCTATTTCCAGTAGTAATGTTTCTATGTACCAAAATGATGTTAAACACTTTCTCAAGTTGTTCAGCTAAAAAAAGGGTAGCCCAGTGTAAAATCTCATTTCAACTGCAGGATATTCAAAAAGGGGCAAGTCTTTTGGACAAGGATCTGCTAATTTTGCTGCGTAAACGCTGCAAAAAGCAAATAGTTTGGAATGGTTAAAAATGTGCCTGAAATTTCATGCTATCAATTAAATTTGGAAATAGTTACCACAACATGATAGTCGATATCATTATAAATCTTGAAAATTTACAAGTATGGTTACAACTGTATTGCTTCCATACTTTCATAAAGAAGAGGTGCTTCCATTCTTTTCATCGATGAACTTTGCTTGAAGAATAATTTCACAGTGAGGATGGGAATGCTAATAATAATGGAGTTCTTCCCGCCCTACTCTGCAAACGGCTGTGTTAATGCCTTTCATCTGATTGAATTGGCCAATCTGTTATTATATACTACTGGTTGAATGGGATCAATAAAAGCTTCAAGCTGCTGGTTGCAGACTCTGTACCTCCAAACCACCAAAAATTCTTTGCAGAAATTCCTCAACAACTGATACAAACTCTTCTGGCCTTTCTTCTTGTGGCAAATGGCCACAATCCTTGATGACTTCAAGAACAGATCCAGGAATGGCTTGTGAAAGTCTCTTAGAATTCCAAGGGGGAACAAGTCGGTCACTGTCACCAGTGACTATCAAGACTGATTTCATTTAGCAGAAGAAAATAATCAGAATCAAAAGCCTCTCTATATAATTGATGGGGTTATAGATAATGACAAACAACTGGAGTCAAGTTCAAGACATGGAGTAGCTGGGGGACAACATATAATGAAAAGTGTAAGTTTTATATAAGATAGAGAGAAATCAATTGGATCATCGAACTAAAAAATACGATTAATATTTTCACGCATGACATAATAAGTAAGCTCATTTATTGGTACTTTGAATAGAACTTCCTATCCACTCTTAAGGGGACTTCAATCACTCTTAATTTTCTGAAGTCTTAGATCAGAAAAATTATGAACTAAAGCGAAACAAAACTTCAGAATTTTTTGAATTGAGTATTGACGCAGCCAGGGTTTCTTTTTATCCTTGTAAGTGGCCAGAAAGAAAGTAGATATAATTACCTGGACATGAGATCTCGTGCAGTCTTTTTGTCAGTGGTGGTTTTGTTTCAGACATGGGATCTGCAAGCATAGCAGCTGTGAACTCCACCAGAGCTCTGTCCCAACCCTTAACCCTCAGCGGCTGCAATGATATGAACAATAACATTAACCAGGAATCTGTTCACTGCTGAGAATAAGGCAAAACAATAAATACAAGGCTTTCAGAGATCACCTTAGTATAACCACGTAAGACATGATCAGTGACTTGCTTTGAATCAAACCAGGAATTTCGAATTGCAGGTATACCAAATCTATCTATAACCATCCTCACCTGAGAACCACGAGGCAAGTCAGTGTCAGATATACAATGAGCATAGAATAAATGAAATTAATAGAAAACAGGAACTATAATTTGTTTTTGTTTTATCTTAAAGAAATGAGACAATTCTTGATCGATAAATTTTATCACGCATATTTCACTGAATTCTTTCAACTCGCCCTTCACCATAAATCCTAGAAATGGTGGAGGGACAAAAGGTTGAAATATAAATAATATTGTGTCGTGGTACCACTAGTAGGTGTATACTAGTGCAGTCAATGTTGCAGGCATGGTTCAAAATATCGGTCAATACTGATACGAGTTGGTCGAGTCGTGTCTTACTCGGCATTTTTCAAGACGATACCGTTACACGATAAGTATAAATCCCGAGTATCGCATGACTTAGCCGAATTGGCTGAGTTGTATCCGAGTTGCCAAGTTATCGTCACCAAATCAACCGATACGATTTTGTGACGTTGTTGTCCTGAATTTCCCGTCATGTTCAACATTTTTTTAGGTCAATATCGCCCGATACCATACCGCAACCGATGTGTCACAGAACTCTTCGAGTCGATGGCCGATACCGCAACCTTGAACCATAGTTGCAATTAACCACTGTTTGTTGCTAAATTTCTTTCCGTAGAGAAAATTGCACCTCTCTTTAGCTAAATTAACTTGAGGGTAAAGGTCAACAAGCCAAAACTTCAAAAGTTGGTACAAATTCTCAGAAATTTGAAAAGGCCTATTTAAATGTCGACGGGAGTATTAAGATCTAACTGAGCGCACAATGTCCCAAAATTACTCAAACCTAGTCAATCATAAAACCACATTCAGTACCAACATCACACCAATGGCAGAGCGCAGGAATGCAGATAAAGCCTTTTTGTACAGAGAGCTGAGCATATCTGCCATCCCTTTTGCCAAATGCATTGTTGCCTGCACTATATGTTTGGAGACCTTGGACAAGATGCTAAAAAACCGGGTAATTGGACTCCCATGGATGTTTGAATTTGAGCGGTCTTCTTGGATCAGGTTCTCCCTTCCATACTGGTTCTCCTTAACAGGCTTCCGTAAAGCAAGTGGGCCAAGAATAGCTGGTGCAACAAGGACCAGAGCAGCAATGCGCTCAGGTGCTTCAAAGTAGGTTTGAACTGCTATAAGGGAACCAGCTGAATGCCTGGAATTGCATCTCATTAATATTGCTTTCAACCCTCTGTCAAGGTGGGAGAACCAATCAATAAAGGAATGATGCATATAAATAAATGCACATACCCTACCAGGATTGCCTTTTCAGCTGCCAAAGAATTGATGAAGTATATTGTAATTAGCACAGAGAATATCATGGAGTATGGATTTAAAGGTTTTGCATCACCACTACCAGGAGAAGAATGCTCAAAAGAATCCCTTGAGGTTAGCCCAAAGGCTGGCCTATCAAAAGCAAGGACTTTAGAACCTGTAACCTGTGCCAGAGGTTTCATGACTCGATCCCAGGAGAAAACAGAGGCTCCAAAGCCATGTAACAAAATCATAGGAAGACCAACTTTCTTAGTTTGGTCAGGAAATCGTGAACTAATTTCATCCTGTAGCGAATCCTGAGCTGGGGATTCTGCATTGCATACCTTGTGGTGTATCTGTACCCCTTTAAACTCACAAAAACAACTGTCTGGATCAGCTAAAACCAATGGGTCCTTTAATTCATCCTGATCTACACCAGCTATCCTCTGCTTTTTTTGTTTTGGTGTTGCTCCCAACAATTGCTCTGGAGATATTGAGGAAGCATAACATAAACATTTAACGTTTTAAATGCTATAAAAAGGTGAGCGAAAAAAAATGAAAGTGTTTTGTCATATGAGTTGACATCCAGTAATGATCATACGTTTGTAATGCATTATATGTCCCATAATAGGTCCCGTCCTTCTACCCTTTCCCAGAAGTCAATGACTATTCATAGCTATTACCTTGAAACCAAAGAAGAGTTCGACCAAATGCTTTATTTTTGTCCTAGTTGATCCTAATTCAACATTAGAAGTACATTGATTTTCCTCAAATAACTGAATACTTTTCTCTGTAAATACTACATATTTGATTCCATCCATAAATCTATTTTCTTCCTTATGAATTCTAGTCTCAATAAGACTGCTTGTTCTTACTATTCCATATATAATGATATGAATATACCACACCAATTTGTTATGTATGGATAATGAGATTACCGAGGAAGTTAGAAAACTTGAAAGATAATATTTCGGAATTTGGATGCTTTGCCCCTTTAACTCAATCTAAGTAGAATAGCTAGAACTAAGCATTTTTAAGCATGTAGGCTTGACAACTTTCAGTGGCTCGCAATCTAATTAGGACAAAACAAAATATAACCAACAAAATAGGTTGATTATGGAAGCTATTCTCCGTTCACAAGTTGATAAAAATAAGAAGAACGGATGCCATTTGTACCTACTGACTTGGAAAAGCAAACACATGATCCAACAGACATAATATGGAGTTTACGCCAGCTAAATACTGGTATTAAAACAAAATAGAGACAGTTACATTTCATGTTATGCTCACATACTACCAACTAACCAAGGATATCATTTCTATATTTCCTCATGGGTCAGGGATGAGCAAAATGTGGATATAAAGAAAGAGGTCTAGTGGTGTATTTTGTTTTCTAGTAATACTGTTTGGTTAAAGAAATTAAGTAAGCAGAATTTCATGGTTCTGATTGCAACAATTAAAAGTTCAAATTTAGTTTACTAGTAAACAATATGGACTGTAGCATTAAAATACTTAAAATGGAAATAGATATAGCTCATTAAATTAAAATGAAATGCATGAAGTTTCGCAACAGCTTATTGTGGGCAGTGTGATTGTTCAATATCAATACCCTTGAAGCATATAGAGTTAAACAGCCAAAAAGAAATTACAGAATACAAAAACATGTTTTCAAATGGAATCAGCATAAAGTTTTAGGATTTATAGGTGGGTGAGTGGCACAACCAACAATGATTAGAAGGACAAAAAACAGAAGAGAAGGAAAATTGAAAAAGATACTTTGGTTATGTTCAATGAAAACGACGTACAGAACTGGCAAGGAAGAGCGATCATATCCAAAATACAGATTTCACAGGAACAAGAAGAAAGACATGAACATACATCCCAAATAGCCCCAAATGGTAAATAAGAATTCCCAAATTTCAAAAATCAAGAAGTAAATCAAATAACCAGAGTAATCGGCACCGGAGCCACCAACTGAAGTAGATGCAGCTTTGGGAACGAACTGGTGAGAGTTCTTCTTATAAGACAAGCATAGTCTCCTCCTCTGCAACACTATTGGGTTTTGGTTGTGGAGAAGCTTCGTTGATTCAGTGCAAGCAATGAGGAAGAATGGTTGGTACAGTCCATAGCTACTCATGTTCTTCCTTCGCTAAAATCCCCAAAAAAACAAAAACAAAAATTGATGATTTGATCGATTTGTAGTGGGAAGTGAAACGAATTTCTTCCGCGGGAACAAACGGAATTGAAGCCCCTCCCTCGTCACCTAACCTAGAATAACAATGATCATGTTCATCGGATACGCCGTCGTTTTCTACGACAACTTCCCCCTCCCCACTGAGCCACTCCCTATAAGAGTCGCGGGCCTACACGAATGTTCAACGCATCAGACTATTGGGACACAGTCTGCGACAAGGTGGTATGCCCAGCCCATAATCCTTCAGATTCACTAACAAGCCCATGGTCCCCAGGCCTTTTGTTGAGCCCGAGTTGAGTGAGTGAGTGAGAGAGAGAGAGAGAGAGAGAGAGAGAGAGAAAACCGTAGGAAACTAACGTGTAGGTGTAGCTCCAGCCGAGCTCCAGTTGTGAAGTGTTGACATTTGCTTCGTATCCTAACACGCTGACCAGTAAGGACAAATAAGATTAATGGGCTAATTTTATTTTGTACCCTAAAAGATACTATGATTTTTAATTTATAGCATCAAACATTAAAAATTTTAATTTATACCCTTAAAGTTATGAATTTATAAAAATATAAAACTTACATAAATTGTCATTTAATTTTTACATCATAAATTGAAGCACGTGAATTGCAAGTACTTCAATCATGGGTTTATATACAAATTCACGTACTATTAACGTCTCGTATAAGTTGCATATGATAGGACTAGTTTTTATTTAATTAATAAATTTTATTTTTAATACATAAAATAATATCAAATTAATCACAAACAAAGATTTGTATCAATGAACATACTTCATTCTCACACCGGAAATACTTGCACCATCAATTTAAGATGAAGAACTAAATAGTGGTCTGGGTCAAGTCCATGTTACTATAAATTTATAATATTAAAAGTATAAATTAAAATTTTTAATATTTAAGAGTATAAATTAAAAATTAAATTTTCGTTCAAGGGTACAAAGTGAGATTAACCCTAGTTTAATCTCTCTCTCTCTCTCTCCTCAAAGACGAAGATCACGAAGAAAGATAGAAGCCGAAGGAACTGAAAAGCCCTAGAACTAGAATCTCTCTCTCTCTCTCCTACCGGGAAAAAAATTCAAAATCACTCAATGGAAGCTCTACTCTGCAGAAAAATCGGCGACCCCACACAACCCCCAAACTCATCGGGAAGCTCCGCACTGGCTGTCTCAACCTCGCACCCAATCCCAAAGCTGAACTCTTTAACTTCAGTCAGAGTGAAAGTCAAAGCCACAAGCTTGAACTACGCCAATTACCTCCAAATTCTGGGCAAGTACCAAGAAAAACCACATTTACCCTTCATTCCTGGCTCCGACTACTCCGGCATCGTCGAATCCATCGGTCCCAATGTCACCAAGTTCAAAATCGGTGACCCGGTTTGTTCTTTGGCCGCCCTCGGCTCTTTTGCCCAGTACATCGTCGTCGATGAGAGTGAATTGTAAGTCAAATTTATATATAGTTATCCACACACACACACATATATATGAATTGCAGTTTCATCCGTATTTGTATAGCTCTGTTTGGATTGGGCTTATCTTTGCGGGTGTGTGATGTTGTTCTTGTCTTAACACAAGTATATACAAATGGAATTTTACTGGGTATGATCAGCATTCGCCTATTAATGCTTGTAGTTAATAGTTGCATGTAAGCACACACGCTGTGTATAAGCATATAAGTGCTCTTGTCTTGTGAAAAATTTAGTGTGGCACATAGAAAATGCCTTGCAATTTGAAAGAAAATGGAAGTTTGGGTAATTTGACAGAAATTTGACTCTGCTTCTGATTTTGTATGCGTGCTTGTGTGGGGGGTGGAATTATAAAGTTATGTACATTTTTATGCATATGCCTTGTCAATGTAGAAAATGCAACTGGGTGGACATTGGCTACATGTTGACAACATAGTTGAATAACAGTTGATATTTGTTTGCCTGCCACATTCTAGAATCAAATGTCTTTTCGTAAATTGGACTAGAAGTGCAATGTAAATGCATGGAGGTGATCCTTTAAGTAAACTATTGCCCCTGTCCTGTGTGTAACATTTTGATTAGTGTGTTCTTAATTGTTTTGATAATCAATCTCAGATCCATTATTTTAAGCACTATTTGTTTGTTTATATATTCATTGTATTGTGTTGGAGGTTTCGAGTACCTGATGGATGTGATCTAATTGCTGCTGGTGCACTTCCAGTTGCATATGGAACATCACATATGGCCCTGGTTCATAGAGCTCAACTGAGTTCCGGTCAGGTATCAATCCCCTGTTCTTCTTTTACATGGTTACCACAGTGGAGGCTTTTTTTATGTTTTTTTAACATAATCATTTACATGAGTGTGATAAACTTGTAGGTTCTGCTGGTTCTTGGTGCAGCTGGAGGTGTTGGGCTTTCAGCTGTACAAATCGGAAAGATTTGTGGTGCTGTTGTTATTGCTGTTGCTAGGTACTTGCCCAGTAACACTCTATGAAGCAGTTTATAGTGTTCGTAACCTCCTTCTGATTAGCCCACCTCATTCACACTGAAGCAGAATAACTGAAGATTGAGTTATGCTTTGAATTTCAGGGGAGCTGAAAAGGTGAAGTTCTTGAAGTCACTGGGCATTGATCATGTTGTTGACTTGAGCCAAGGGAACGTCACTGAAAGTGTGAAGGGATTCTTAAAGACGAGAAAACTGAAAGGTGTGGATGTTTTGTACGATCCCGTTGGAGGTGCACTTACGAAAGAAACAATGAAGCTTTTGAATTGGGGAGCAAAAATTTTAGTCATAGGGTTTGCGAGTGGAGAGGTCCCTGTCATCCCTGCAAATATTGCTCTTGTTAAGGTACAATTTTGCAGTTGAAGGTCTAACTTCCCCGAGGAAGGGTTGGATTCCATTTCCACCATCAAACCAACAAATCTAACCTAGGTTCTTGATTTATATTTCAGTCAGTTTCGATGTTTTTTTCATCTTTCATTATTTTGCATTGGTGCTGTATTTCAGAACTGGACAGTTCATGGACTCTACTGGGGAAGCTATAAATTACATCGCCCAGATGTACTTGAAGATTCTCTTGAGGAGTTACTGTCCTGGTTGGCAAGGGGCTTAATTACTATCCACATTTCTCACACTTACAGCTTGCCTGAGGTCAGGAGCTCTGCACTTCATTCCCTTCTTTCTCTATTTTAACTGAGTAAAGTTTTTTGCCCTGTAGTGAAGTTCTATACTCAGCTTCTTTATTCATTTTATGGTACTCGTCGCAATGTGAACCAACATGGGAATGAAAAGACACTTGAATCCTTATACTACTGGAAAAATTTGTTGGATCAGTCAATCCAACACTGTAAGTATGTAACTGCATTTCACACTCCGAACAGGATTGTGAACATGTACCATAAACCATTGAAACGAACTGTAATTCAAGCATTTAAGAACTATGTTTAAGTATTGGACTTCCATTCAATTTACTTATGGTACCTTGCTTATACTCGGTCCTATTGTTGGAGGGGCTGGGCAGGTATATTCTGTTTTCTTTCGAAATAAAATATTTGGTGGGTTTGAAAGGCTGAAATATTGATGTATCATATCCCTTGAAATCAAACTCCTGCCTTATCCGACCTTCTTACAAACAAACCTGAAATAAAAAGATACTAAGGCCAAAGAAAGCTGCATTGCTCAGAAGAGAAGTGAGTTCAGTTTTCTCATGGCTTGGTTCATTTGGCTGCAATCAGTCTTTGGAATGACCTATCTTCCTGTTCTAAATTGCCAGATTTTCAATATGTGAATTATCTGTCATTTTCATTTCATTCTTCTTTGTGAACTAATATGTATTTCCAAATTGATGCTTCTCTTCTCACTGATAACAGCACATCATATCTTTAACTGTGAAACGCAAAACACGGGGCATTACAAAACCCGACAGCTTTATCAGTAGCTGAGCTGTTCTTACATTTCCCAAGCAGCCTTCTTGTTTTCCCTTGTGAAAAAATCAAAGATGATTCTTTCGTTTGTTGTGCTTAGTTGGTGTTTGTAGTTCCATTTTAATTTTTTTAGCCTTGTGTTCTGATCTAATAATAATATCTTTTTGACAGGCCAACCTTGCCTTTTCTGCTATTAAGGATAGAAAAGTTATTGGAAAGGTGATGCTTGCTTTTGATGATCATAAATCCGCAAGATCGAAGCTTTGATCTGGTCGGAATTCACGAGTGGTTGAGAGGAGAATGGTTTCCTTTATATGTAAATGTTAGAACTTGCCATTCTATCACTGACCATCAATGGATGGTAGCTTGTTCATTTCTGAAGCATCAAAGTGGCAGTTGGAATCAATTTCATGAAACATAGACTATAAATAAATAAGGATATAAATGTTAATGTTGCTGAGTTATATGGTTTCTTGTGCAACTCTATAGAAACGAAGGCACTGGGATTCCCTTAGAAACATGTCCATTGCATACAGTTGAATCATTTTATAGCACTTTTTTAAGTTCTTTTTGAACAGCAATTTGTGTGCCTTAGATGTAAAAATCAAGAGTCCTAAATTTGTACCCAAAAAACAGAAAAAAGTTGAATTCAAAATCAACGAGGTCAAAAATTTGGGATTGATTCTAAATTGATCTCATACCTATTTGAATTGCGACTGGATTTGATTAGGTTGCAACTTACTGTACAGCTGTGTCATCACTCAGATGCCTAGCTTATAGGTAGAACCATCGCCTCTCAACCAAGCAAAAGCCGGAAAGTAGAGGAAAAATGTTATTTTGTCTCTGGAAAGATACAAAAATTTTTAATTTATCACCCGAATGATTAACTTTTTTACATTGTCCTTTTAAAGAAATAAAAACGTTAAAATGCGATTCACTGTCTTATTTTTCATTTGGTGTTTTGTACCAAATCAATCAATTAAGAATCACAAAACAGACGGATGACCAAACAAAATTAAGACGATTGATCACATTATAATATTTTTATTTCTTTGATACAATGTGAAAAAATTAATCTTTCAAAGGACAAACTGTTTTCAAGGGGGGCAAAATGGGATTTACTCAAATATATCAAACCTTCCATCGAAGACCCACCAGCCAATTTTGAGCTCCGGCTAAAGAGCACGCCGGCAACCAAGCACGTCTAAGCACTGGAACCATACAATTCATATCAGATGATAAACCAAAAACACTCCCTAACCCTGAAACCAAATGCTTGATTCAAATTCCCGGAATTCTGCTACATAAGTCCAGGTGTAATGAAGGTACCGGGGAATTTCCGAGGCTGAAACTGGATAGAAAAACGCAATATTACTGTATTGAACAACAGATCCTAATTGAATATACATTAAGAATACCGAGTGTCCAGCAAGAACAATATTGCCCCTTGAAAAAACTTAATGACATTTATAAGTCTCTGGGCTTAGCTTGTTTCTGATATGATATACATAAACAAGATAGATACAGGAGATTTATGTAAATGGCATCCAGGCTCCGTATACACTTGGGTTGGGAAGAGTATTGCTCATAAAATTGTTGACATAGCCCTATCTCGGCCTACTGTCTGTTTTTAGAAAACGGACATATTCTTGCTGCACCATTTCCCCTCCATTCACAGGATCAAAGCTGCACCCGTAGAAACTGATGATGGGGCAGGAAGAAAGAAAAGGATTAGAATAACTAAGACTATTCCATCACAACTAAAAAATATATGAGGGAAGCTATACTTTCACCAGGATATCTGATAAAAAGCAACAGCACTTTGTTGGCTTGAGTTATAATCTAGTAACATATTCATAGCGGTAATATCTAAGTGAGAAAACGAAAGCAAACTGCTGCATACCTCCCATCCATGCCAACAATAATGACATTGTTCTGGGATCCAAATGCTGCAATGAATTGTGTGTGTTCTGGTAAGTGGAACTGAGCAAATGACCACTCTGAGCTGAAATATTTTGGTAAAACTCCTGGAGAAATATCAGAAACATTAGACTCTTTAGGACACATACAAAAATTCCATAATTCAATAACTTCTGTTACGCAAAACCAACCACTTCCAACCTGAACTATTTCATAACATTTTTGTGCTGTCCAACAATGAGACAAGTGTACACCCAAGGATAAATAGATTAGATTGGCTGACCAGGCACGAAAAGAGTAAATATGCAAGGCTACAATACCCTAGCCTGCAAATGGAATCGTTTCAAGTTCCAGGGGTTCACTGAGTTTGTCACTATCAAGATTCTTTTACTTTGATTGGCATGTCACGAAGTGTTATATTGAATTGATGCCATCTAGGCATAGTCTCCATCCACCAGCAATGCAAATGCACAGATAGCTTTTAATAATCAACTCAAGTTTCGTATACCAAGAATATTGGAGGAGACACTTCTCTTACCTTTCATGAAAGATAATGATGAGCCAGGGTTGGCACCAGTATTTGGAGAAATAAGAGTATCGAGTGAAGTTGAAGAATTCTGGTAATACAGTGCTGGACTTTGAGTGGCACTGGAATGACTTGATGGGTCCTCCCCAACACGCACCTTGAGACTAAATATATGAACAGTACCTCTGTCACTTGACACTGCCAACCACTGTACATTTGGGGAGAGAGCAATACTATAGATATCTGCTTTGTCCACCCCTCTGCGTACCTATAAGAATTCAATAATATTGGAATTAGCAAGTTTTGTCTAGATGGTAACTATCAAAATGCAGTTCAAACTGGAACCAGGTTGAGATCTAAAATTCATGAGTGTAAAGCATTACAACAAATAGAAAAAAGACTTCATCCAAAGACATAGAAACCTGTAAGATAAGGGTGTAAACCCAAGTTAACAAAGAACAATACTAGTGACATTAGAACAGAAATGGGAACTTTATTCTTGGAGATAGGTTGTCATATAGCCATATATGAGTAAGAAGGCTAGTATCATTCAGATGCATCAGTTGATATAAAGCTGATGCGTGCAATGTTATTTGTAAACAAATGAACTACATAACTACTGACCTGTCCATAGAAGCCCTTATATTCAGGAGATGCAATTAATCCATTGACAAATTCCACATAAAATTGTGACAACAAAATTTTAATGCTCTCCACACTCCAAAGAAATACAAGTGCTAAATTTAAGTAGTCAAATTTGATGGTCTAGGATAAATGGGCAAACATCACATTTAGAGGGAAAAGAAGAGATTTCGTCTGAATCTACTCGCACCTTTTTATATTGGCAGGTTCTAATTGTCATATTAAAGAACAATGAGTTTGTCAACTGGCTCAAAAATAACACCGTACCACCTAGAAAAAAGAATATTACCGGGAGACAGTATGCAGATATTGCAATCAGAACTATACCTCTTGTAATCGAGTTCCATCCATTGTGTTGAAAATTCTTATCAAAGTGCCCTTTGTACTAGCAGTTGCAAGAAGCAGCCCGTCCATAGTCAAGGTTATACATGCTATCTGAGTGTCATGCGCATTAATCAATTTAGTCATATTCAGCCCAAAATGTTCAATCCGCACCTGTCCTCGTCGAAGACCTGGGCAAGCCATTACAGAAGTATTCAAGTTATGTGAAAGGCAACAAAGTCCTCTGGGATTTGCCAGTGTCTCAATCTGATGAAGAAGCTTCAGATCCATAAAATTGTAAATGTATATCTTATGCTCAAGAACAATAACAACGCGATCCCGTCTTAATTTCACCGCACGAACCTCAGATCTAAAAGAAAATTCACCAATGCACCGGCTCTGATGATCATCCCAGATTATAACTTTATTTGGAGGATACTGGTTATTGGCTTTACCACCAACAAGTGCCAAAATGTTGCACCGAAACAGCATCTCAACAATCCCAAATCCCCCACTTTTCAGGTCACGTCTGAAAGTTTCCTTGAAAGGATCACAGTTATAAATGCGAAAACCTCGGCTTGTCCCAGCAGCAAAGCAACCATAATCCTGATTCCATGATACAGTGAGTAACTCTGTCTCATCACTTTCACTAAACTGTGATTCACTATGGAGAAAAGGACCAGAAACCCCCGCCGTTGCTGGTGGAAGTATCCCTCGAGATGTTGAAACAGTTGAACTCATCAAGCACTGAAACAATTACAAACTGCAGAAATTCAGAAGACCAAGCTCAAAACCTCCGCTTCAGTGAATTAGAAAATCAAAAGCTAACACTACATTAGAAAACACCATTAGTACATAGACAACATTCCGTTTATCTGATCATATGCAGATTCGACGAGGCATAATTTGGATCAATTTAATATCAACGCATATAAAAGTAGAATTCAGAGTTAACACATAATGTAGAATGCACATACTATAAAAGTTGATTGATTTAACAATAAAGAGATAAAAACAAGGTTCCGGAATTTGCATGAGGGTGTTGAGATTTTGTGCTTCTACACACACACACACACACACACACACAGAGCAGTTCTAAAGACATGGATCCTTTCTTGATACAGTATGAATCTTCTATATTGTTCAGGTAAATTGTAGAGATCACAAATCAGTTCCCATTAACTTTCTCCAGTCGAAATGTTTCAGGTTCACTCTATGTCGACAGCTCTGAGAAATGGATGTATCTACAGATCTATAAATGCACACACAGAGACACATATATACAAACAAAACATAAAGGAGTGATCCTTCTTGCTTCCAGCAGAACAATATAGTTCTTATACTACTTCCATTGGAGACAAAAAGTAAATGAATTTTGACTAAATATTTTGGGTCTATACAAAGTAAGCAGAATATAATTACATAAACGAAACAATAAATAAAAGAAATTTCTAACTAATAATTAAAGGCGAACCACAACACAATGACGAACGCGATCGAAATCAACAAGTGAAAAGAAAAAAGAACGGTATTACTTACAAAGTTACAAGGTTCCTATGACAATGTAATCTTTCGATTTCCCAAATTGGCCGTTCTTCAGCATAGATCACTCACTAATAACGCATGACCTACATTTTTACATCGGAATTGTTAGTTGCAAACCCAAAAACAAACCCTAAGTTTCATTCCGATACAAATCCACACACACTTATCATTTCGGTGAGTGACTGGGACTATTTTTCCCGATCCAAAATGGGCCCGATCTCAGATTGTTACACATATTCTGATTTCTAAACAAATTGTAGAGAGTGAGAGAGAGTTTTTTGCTCTCTGGCAGTGATTGAGGAGGTTGAAGATGAAGGCAGGAAGCTTGAGCGAGAAACAAACGAAAAAACATCTATGAGCCTCAGATGGTGACACGTACGGAGAATAGTATCCGAGGGCTTTAAATAATTGATTAAGCCTATAAATTCTCCAATTTTTCTTTCCACAAAATACACGTCATTTTTGTTTTCTTCGGGTCGGCCAGTATTACGGAAAAGACGAGGAGGTTCGAATGCTAGGTTTAATAATGCCACGGTGGTCATCAATTGTTAGTCTTGTCACAAAAAAAAAAACTTTCTTTTTTTTTCTTTTTGATCAAATTAAAAAAAAAATAAAAAGGCAGATTTACATTCTCAAATATACTAATTTTTAATATTGACGGGTGCTTCGTATGATACATAAAATTTATAATTTTCTACTCACTGTCATTCTCAATCTACCTCACTCTCCATCTCAACGTTAGTTAAAAAATTTCTATTAATGAGTTGAATTAAAGGTTTTTATTAAAAAAATTTAAATATGAAGTTGTTATGAAAGATAGTGAAAGACTTAAATGTGGAATAATACCTAAAAATAGTGAAAAAGTTGTATATGACATTCAAAAAAGTTTTATTGAAGGAGATTATTTAAAAAATAAAATTATAAGAATTTAGTATTTAAGGAGAATAATTTTTCAAAGCCTTCTCTCGTGAAGTTTGATATTATGTGTAGTATTAAAATTAGACTATTTATCCAGGAGTTCAATAATACATAAGTTTGCCTTTGTTACACAAATGATAATTAAATTAATATATATAATTATATTTGTTACGCAAATAATAATCAAATAAGTTTGTTTCTAAGTAACTCATGACTGAAAACACGGTGAAATGTGAATGATTTTGAGGGATGTTGGTAGCCGTTGATGAGTCTATTTGAAACAGTCAGATGAACTTATTAAAGTCTATCTTGTTTTATATTATAGACTAGTTATTTTTCGTGCCTAAAGATATGGAGTAATAAAAAAAATAATAAAAAATAAACATATTTGTATTAACATCTAAAATCAAATTATAAAAATAAAAGAGAGAAAAAAAAATTTAAACACCAGTTGTAGTAGGAGCGAACGGTAGTAATGGTGGTGGTAAGAGACGATGATGGTTGTGATGGGTGGCGACGACCGTGGTGGTGGTAGCAGTCGTGGGTGACAATAGTAATGATTGTGGATAACTAGGGATGTCAATGGACCAAAGCGGGGGCGGGGGTATAGTCTTCATCCCCGTACCCGCTTAAAATACCTTCATTCATCCCTGGTCCACTCCGCTAACGGGTATACTTTTCATTCTCATCCCCGTCCGTAGGTAAATTTATAATCTCGTCCTCATCCTCACTTCCCCTGTACCCGCCCAAGCACAAGCAAAGTCATAAGAATTAAAATAGTTTAATTTTTTTTTTGCTATAATCGAAATAGAAGATGTAACAATATAAAAAGTGTGTCTTCTTTTCTTTGCACTCGATTATGTTGAAACAAGGGAATTATTCTGAGAGATAATTAGCTACAATTCCATGCAAATTGATGTGGTCTGTTTCAACAAGGTCATGGCCTGCATAATGTTCCAAAAACATTTGCTAAAATGGCAGAAAGAAGGGAACCCATAGATATGTCATATATGTGTTTTGAAATTATGACATCCATTAATGACATCACACATGGAATGCAAGTAAAGATGATAAAAGCCCAATGTAAAAGGTATTTATGGTTATGGAACTTTTAATAAAAATTTATAAACACACTATGCCAAGAAATTTCATCTGGTGAACTCCTCTTTAATTTGTAAAAAAAGTCAATATGTAATGAAGAAGTAATTGATCAATGTAATGAGCTATACGTGATTTTACCCCAAGCCAAATTGTTCTCTCAGTAAGTAAAGAAGCTTATACGTGATCAATGTAATGACCTACACGTGACCTATATATATATATATATAA
>CAUOFW020001514.1:0-153478 GCA_963454935.2 Ilex paraguariensis
AAGAAATGAGAAAGTCCTAAAAGCATCAATCCAATTAGATTTCTTTCCCAGCTGTTTTTAATAGCACTCCAGTTTACTCGGACTAAGTATGACATTAACATGGAAAATAAAAGAACTTTGCTGTTTCCTATCAAAAGAAGGACATTATCGCACGAGGACACTGCAGCCATTTTATTCATCACAGGAATTTTTTTCTTTTTCTTCTTTAACAAATTCCAGATTTCGATAAAATGAATAACTAGATTTATGCATTTCATCCCTCCTGTGGCATACATGACAGCTGAGCACTCCATTCTGTCAGTCAAGTGCACGGAATATTGGAGACCAGGGAATTATAAATGAAAGATGTAATGAAAACTAAAGCTTTCGACTGCTGCACTTACCATAAGAACAAGAATACTATCACCAAGCCATTCCTCTTTCAGCCTCTCGGCAGGAGCTTGGGCCTTCTCAATTTCTTTTGCTTCCTCCCTAACTTGACTGATTGTATTATCCAATGATGAGAGTTTCTCAGCTTGGCTTGTTACGCTTTCACCATTCTGGGAGACTTCTGTCTCTATACCCAAGACACAGGATTGACCAACTATTAAGTTCCTTAGAATGGAACTAGCACTACATGGAGTGCCACTGTTAACATTCTTCAGATTCTCAGCAAGCTCTGCTAAAACGTAGTCCCCCTTGGGCACCTCATCATACAAAACAAAAATTAGGAAACTCTTGGGAACCGGGGGTGAGATCCTGAGCATTTCCCTAGCCGCGTGGAGTCTTGTAATCCCTAATATGGTCCGTGCGTGCGTTTCCCATTTTTGTACCGGAGATTCCACTTTGAATTTTCGTAAAAACCGGTGCAATAACATAACCTCCTTTGCAAGAGCAAGCCAGTGATCACGTCTCGTCGAACTTGTCAACTCTGGAAACTCTAGCACAACACCCTCTTGCCTAGAAAATTAACAGGTGTAAGCCGCTAGAAACCACAACTACAATTTGCATAAGGTAATTGAATCTTCGCCGGCTCACATGCCCATTCTGTGTCCTAAATGGGATATGATGTTTATATGCAGGGGCTTTCTAGCATGTGCTCTCAACAGCAACGGCATATAAGCAAAGCTCAATGGTGGCAAGCCAACTCATACTAATACTATGGTTAGCTACTACCAATAAGAGCAGCCGTAGCAATAGCAATTAAAGATAATAATTCTACACAAGAGACAAGTAATCTTACAATTCAGGGGACTCATAAACTATGGCCTTGTCAAAAAGTGGAGCTCCCCATGGGCCTGTGGCAGCTGGTTTCACACTCACATCGTCCCTCAAAAGGTCAAGCTTAATCGCATCTTCATAAGATATGATTCCAAATGTCTCAAAGTAGAGAGCGTAATTGGTTAATGTAAGCCTACCTGGAAATTCTACCTTCATTATGAAGAGAACAGTCCAAGAAACAATCACTCTGAATACATACAGTAATAGAAGCGCAACTATTTAGTAGCAATTAATCATATAGATCTGAATACATATTAACAATTGATCATATAGATCAACTAAAGAATAATTTAGACAAACCCGGCCAGCTAGTTCCTCCAATATGGCGCACTACTCTTTGAGAGGTAGCAGTTCCCTCGACGTGCAGTATGAACTCATCATCTGCCAATTCCACACCCTTTGGTGGTGCTTGATTTTGCAAGTGCGTTATCCATCTAACCAATGAATGCAACAAAAACAAAGTAAGACAATAAAAACACATTTCAAATGTAGGAAAAATATACTCTCATAACGAGGCCTGCCCATAAAATTGACCCGATCAAGTGATGGACTGAGCCTAGATTAGAACATTTGGTCCATGGGTTGGCTAGCCAACCCAACACCAGATGATAAATTGCACATTATAGCTATCACGGACACTCAATTCGTCCCCAAAAAATCCTTAAATTTATTTAATGAAAGTAAATGTTTTTACTGGGCTGATCCGCCTGGGTCTGGGACATGAGACCGGCCGAAAAAACTGCCCCTTTCACTAATAAGAAAATTCCTTCTCCTTCTCCTTATTCACCTTCAAAATTTAGAACCTCTTTGTTGAAAGGATGAATAATACTTTCAATTCTATTCTTTAAGGAGTAAAGAAAGAAACATATTATTAACCTTTAATTTGAAACATCTTTGTTGAAAAGTGTGAATAATAGTATCGACTGTCATTTAAGAAAGAATAAAGAAAGAAACATATAAAGAGAAACCAGACTGCTATTTACCATGGAAACATTATGAAAGGTTGGTCATATTGGTATTTACCCCAATCAACTTAAAACTGTGTTTTGGAGAAGGCCAAATGGGTTAATGCACTTATCAAATCTAAAACCAATTTCTTTCTCTTTCCGAACTGTATCAACATAAAAACAATCTCATTTCATGGTATCCACAATGCGAGAGCTAGAATGCCCTTGCAAGGAAAGTAAAACCAAATGAGTTGAGATGAATTACTTGTCAATCTCTTTAAGAAATTTATCATAAGCAGGAAAATGAAGCCGGTTCCCTGTTGGAGCGGTCAGAGTTTCGAAAGTAAATCTCCCATTCACAACATCTGCTGCGAAAGGAACTAAAGTTGCCAACCAGACAAATGAATCTTCTCCAACACTTGGCTTTTCAGCATCAACCTACCAAACACAACTCAATTGTCAGAGGAAGGAAGCAATTCAAGAGTCACAAAATTCAAAGCTCTAAACCATTGATCAGGTTGTTCACATGCTCCTAGAATGACCTAATCCAAATAATCTCTGGTCTTATATAAAGAATCATACTATAGAAACCTTTCTAGCTACATAAGTATATTTGAAACAGTAGATTTCATGCTAAAGCAGTGCCACTTTAATGTAGAAATAAATGATACGTGGAGGAGAGTTCTTTACGAGGAGTGGCATGAGGTCCGAGTAGAAAAGAGGGATGTCATCTTGTTCGTCCTGAGTTACCTTCCTGTCCTCTTTCTCTTTTGCCACACACTCCTGTAAACCAAAAGAAGAAATCTAAATCAAAGCATATACGAAATTGATGAAAACAGAAACTACTATGATCCTCATATAGGCGAAAAAGAAAGAAGAAACAAAGTTAAACTTCCCCGTCCATTAAGACAAGAAAACTAGATCTATCCTAGAGTCTGACCAATTTTGAAAGGAGAAACCCTCATAGTTGGCTCCTAGAGATTCTCTAAACTGCCTTATGCATCAGTATGTCTCCCCCCACAGCTTTGGACATGCCCTTCAAACTATACAGGTCTTGAACGCGCTCTTCGTGCGTCACATAACAAAGATAGACAATTTGGAGACTATCTTCTGCAAATGCAGAAGACTCATCAGACCATATATAGTAGTCAAAGAAATCAATATTCTCTTCCATTCCACTTTCTTGCCAACTATTTCTGGCATTGGTAAATATGATTGTAAAATCACGGGGGGTGGTTTTTAGTTTACCAGATAGGTACATGGAGAATATCCAAACTCAATGGAAGATAAATTGTATAGTTATCCTCTGATACCAGTTTATCAAGGATAATTTGTTGCCACATCAAAAAATTCCTTCAGTGTGGCCAGTTCTCATTACTTTTGTCACTTCAATCCCTGGATTAGCACACTTGTGCATGATTCATCGGTGCTCTGCATTCTCGTTTCCAACATTTTTGGACCATCTTTCCATTGCAAAGGTCAAACAATCTAATCATGTATTAGACGGTTCATATTTCATATAACAATCTAATCACGTATCGTACATTTGTTAATATTTACCAATGAAACTTGAAATGCATCTAATTTTATGATAGGACTATAATGCACCTTATGACTCTTCATCAACATCAGATATTTTTCTCATCCTGATTTTTAGCTGTTACTTACCAACTATATAATTCAGTCAATTGATAATTACAAAGTGTGATTCCCATACGTCCCATTAATTATCAACTTCTGTTTGTTTAATTCTCTCACAGACCAAAAATATAGAAACCACATAGCCAATGTTCCTTTCTGCATTCTTTCCTTTGATAGATTCCTTTCTACAATTTAGCTCATTCTTTCTAGATATACTGTTTACATAAATATATATGTTTGGATATTTCTTTGACAAGTGCTTCACCAAAAACAAACTCGAATGGATATTATTTCAAAGTCATTTGTAAAGTTGTACTTTTAGGATTTTCCTCAACATCTGTAAATTATCCTAAAATACATCCTTTCATGCTAATTCATCTCTTTCGTACAAATATCAGAGAAACAAAGCAACACGCACCGTATATGACTCTTCATCAGCTGAGCTAGGCATCTCCCAAGCGAGCATCATGTTGAATGTGAACTGACTATACGACCCGTCATTGATCTTTTCTTTTATGCCACTACAAATATTAGCAAGAGCCTTTGAGCAGCAGAACTCCACTAATTTCCTTGCATATGATCCATTTATTTCGGGTGACCACTGGGCCTCGAATTCTTGAACCAATGCATCCTCAGAAGTGTCTAGCTGCCTGGAACAAAGAATACATCCACTCATTCATAGTGCATAAGCCCAAAATCTATTTCCAAATTCAAAAATCAAAAAAGCATGTATATGAATACATTGAAGTGGTTGACATATCCATATAATGTGTTTTTTCGTTCAACGGTTAGAGATGTTCAAGCCAACTTACGTGAAACTAATCCTTTCTCAAATCCGGTCAAAGATAGGCCATCCACACTGAATCTAGGGTATTCATGAGGGATAAATCTCTCATGGTGCTAACCGAACTCGGGACGTCCGAGTTTGTTATCATTTGAGCTATCCCTCGGGATTCATGTCCTTATTATATCACCAACTCAATAGCCTAGCCAAAATCGAATTTGACTAGTGTCGTCCCAAGGGACTAGACTTTACCTTGATTGTTTATTTGTAATTTTAGTGAACAAACAAGATAAAGCTCATGTGAGCTTGAAATCCAACAAAGATTATATTGGTCTAGATCCAGAATTGTTCAGTCCACTCATTGTTATCAGTTTATCACTATAGAAGTGTATTGAAGGCAGCTAACCTGCTGGATTTAACTCCTAGTCTGTTTGATGATTCTGAGTACATAAATATAGCTTACATGTGGCCATGCATGTTCTGTTTACATATAAGCAAGTCTATACATATCTTTTATTGAACACAAACATATAGAGGAATGGATTGCTCCATTGTGATCTGGACGTCATGAGTTCGATCGGTGAAAACAATCTTACAGTTTGCACCAGTGCTTTACATCTAACCCTCTTGACCACGCACTGGTGGGAGTCTGGGCATGCCCTTTTATACAGAGGAATGGGTTCATGAATTTAAGTGATGGGAACAATCTTTAAATTATTGATTGAATATGGACACAAAATTATACAATTGGGAATATTCATTACATATTATTCTAATTAGAGGGATATATATATATATATACTAACAGACATATTCACACATACATACATGCATATGCAGACAGACATATGTCTGCGATTCACTTCCTTCGTATTCTCAGAAACCTAGACTATTGCATGGCCATCTTATTTGTTGTGTGTGTGTGTGTGAGAGAGAGAGAGAGATTACTGTGCACATCTCCGGAGGACGTCGTTGGCAATGGGGGAGAGATGCTTTTTCTCCATTGTAGTGGTGGGTTTCTTTGGATTTGTTGCTATTTTTTCTCCGTATGTATGAATCGGTTGTATATATAGACTATAGTGGCATTAATGCTTGTTCATGTGACGTGAAGAGGCACAGCGAGAGGCCGATGGAGCTGATCCACTTTCTCATGGGGAGAGAACGTAAGAAAGAGAACGTGTGTTGCTCCCCCAAGACTTCCACGTGGAAGCCATGCAACGCCGTCGCCAACGAGTCCGTATCTGTTCTCACTCTCCTGAGAAAATATTCATCGCAAAGGTCGCATTATCTTATTACCGTCGCATAGTATTATTATCTAATTAAAAGATAATAAATAAATAAAGTGGATCCTGCTAATCTTATATATTAGTGATTAGATGTAGTGGTTATTGATAGTTATAAATATAGTGGAGTTTACTTTATCTATTTATAGTCTTCTAATTGTTTAAATTATCTTTAATGTTTTAAGATATTTTAATATATTCTGATTAATATTTTACAAATAGTAATAAATTCACAATTTTTTTATGCGTTTCTATTATATTCTTGAAATGTTTCTATTCCTAAATGATCGAAATAATGTACCGAAACAAAAATTTTAATTCTTGAATATAAAGTGGAGCATACTCTATCGAAATAAACGTTTTATATTTTGATTTGATAATTATTAATTATAAAATATAATAGTAAAATATACCATAATAAAAATTCAAAATTTCACGTGTCATATTTTTCTATTGAATAAAAAATAAAAATATAATACTAAATTTTTTTTTTTTAGTATCATAATTGAGCCAATATAAGGTAAATTAGACTCTTTTGGAGGTCATGCGTTCTTTGATGGTAGTGGGTAAATTTCGACCGAGGAATGTTAGACGGACCAGAAATAAGTATGAAGAATAGAGATTATATGATGTAGCATTTATCATAATGAAAAAAAATTAAATTTAAATTTGTAAAAATAGGACCAATAACACCGTTATATGTAAGGTCATATTTTGTTCTCTTTTTAAAATAATTTTTTTGGTGAGTATAGCATTGATCTTGTGCTTTTTAACTTTCCATTAGTTTACAATAGGCCCGTCTCTAGCAGTGGCGGATTTACGACGGGGGCAATGGGGGTAACTGCCCCCGACAATTTAAAAAACTTTTGGGTTTCGCGTAAAATTTTAACAAATATTTAGAATTTCACCCCCCCAAAAAAAAAAAACAATCGAGAAGTTTATTGAAAAATAATAGAGGCCAATAGGTCAAACCAGATACGAATATACAAAAATTGGACTCAACTGTGATCCGATATTACTGCAAACACATATATATATAGATATACTAATTAAAATTAAGTGATTATTTAACAATATTATGTTGAAGTTGAAAATGTAATTTATTAAAATTCAGATCTAATTTAATTATTTGAATGATATCAACTTTTATTTTTTGTTAAAAGATTCGGATATGAATTATAAAGATTAAGTTTATTAGACAATTTAAATTGAATTCAATTCTAATTTTTAAATTGGATTTAGATCAATCCTATTCAAATCTTTTCGTGGATAAGCCTATTAATTATAAATTTGTAAAATGGTGGTTTAGCACCGCTCTTGATTGCTAGGCACGAGTCACATCTCTCTCTCTCACACACGATATCATTGTACCTCTCGTTGTGATATCCACACATGCACGCAGAGAAATAGAGAAAGAGAGTTTTAATGCACGTATAAACGCAAATGATATTAGTGTAAGTTATCTCCAACTGAACAATTGGGTCCAAAACAATTGAGGAAACATCACAACGAGAGGTACAAATCAAGACATAAAGGCCACGGTATCTTGGGCCTAGTGGTGGCACATGGGCAGTCCTCTTCAAGTAAAGCCTCGGCCTGAATCTTATTAATATTCAAAGTTATTTATAATTGAATTTTTAATGTGTCGAGTTTATGTTTTTTATAAATCATGTCTAATAAGTGGGTATTAACTTATTTATATATTAAATTTATAAATTTATCTATTTACTTGTCAAACACTAAATTTAAGTTTATTTATGATATATATAAATTTATTAATGGGACTCATCTAAGTGATCGAACACTGATACTTCTAGTACATGGACAGACACGTGGAATGGTGGTGTATCCATGGTCACAGTATGGTCTCTCAAAGCAGGATTGGATTTTTTTTGATGTCGGCAAGTAACCTTGAACCGTCCACGTGTACGTCAGTGAGGCGTGTAATACACTAAAAACTACGACTTTTACGGAGATAGAATTAAAGCCACAGCACTTGGCCCCATCAAAGAAAGAAAGAAATAAAAGATAGCTTTCGTAAATGGCACTCTCTACTCCAATCAATTGTGACGGTTGAGGTCTATACAAACCTACTTTATTACATGTGTCAGTATCACATGGGTGTTGATCAGACGTCGGTCACATTGATCTACTTTGGGTAAGAATCAAGTTGCAACTAGCAAACACCCGTACTTGAAACACTAGATATCATAAATAAATTAATCATTAATCATTAATCATGTTTTATAAGTATATAAAATAATAAATTATTTTGTATAATTACATAAATCAAAATTATTCTTGTCTTATCATTTAAAAGACTAATAATGCACGTTATGTGTTACATGTAAATAAATTTAAATAATATTTTCTTATAAAAAAATAAATTAAATAATAAATTAGATGTCAAAAAATTAATCTGTATTTTAATTATTGTTAAATTTAATTATTAATCTATTCTATAAATCTTTGAATATCTAATTTGTTATTTATTTAGGTAACTCTCAGATCCCTTTAGACATTTGCACATATAATTATATTTCTCGTGCCTGAAGGCACAGAGTAATAAATATATTTGTATTCACACTTAAAATTCAATTACAAACAAAGAGGAGAGAAATTTTTTTTAAGCACTGATGATAATGGTTGTGGACGACAGTGGTGGTGTTAGGAAACAATGATGATTGTGGTGGGTGGCGACGACCGTGGTGGCGGTGGCAGTTATGGGTCGCAACGATGGTGGTGGTGATGGATTTTTGGTGACGATGGTGATAGTGACAACCATAAGTGACGATAGTTGTTGTGATGGGTGTGGGTGGTGGTGGGCGACGATTATGGTGGTAGACAACGGTAATGGTGGTTAGTAGTGGTGGTGGTGAGGTGACGATTGTGGTGGTGGGTAGTGACGAAAATGGTGATGGGTGATGACTAGTGTTTTTGAGTGATTGTGTGATGGGTGGTGGTGATAAGTGTGATGGGTGGTGGTGATAAGTGTGATAGGGGGTGGGTGATAGTGGGGTGGCGACAGTGGTGAACAATGACGAGTGGTGGTGGTAGATGTGGTGGGTGTGGGTGATAGTAGCTGGTTGACGACCACTAGTGATGATGGGTGTTAAAGATGGGCGACGATGGTAGTGGGATGAAGGTGGTGGTTATAATAAATATAAGAATGAGATGATGATGGTGGGGAGTGGTGGTAGCGGATAATGGTGGTAATAATTGATGTTAAGTGGTGATACTGTTGGTGGTGGTGGGGTGGTGTGGTAGGGGTAATGGTGACGACGACGATGGTGATGGTGGTAGTGATGATGGTTGTAGTGGTGGTGGTGGTGGTGTTAAAGGTGGTGATGGTAGGGGTGATGATAAGACAATGAAGGTAGTGGTGGGGTGGTAGGGCTGGTGTTGATGGTGGGGTGGTGACAGTGGTAGTAGTGGCAACAATGGTGTTGGTGGTGGTTGTTGTGGCAGAGACAGTGATGGGGTGACGGCGGTGGTGGTGGTAGTAGTGGTGGTAGGGTGGCGACAACAATGGTCGTGACGGTGGGGCGGTGGGTGTGGACTTACGATAATGGTGGTTGTGGCAAAGATGGCGACGGTGGTGGTGGTGGTGATGGTGGTGGGGCAGTGGAAGGGGTGGTGGTGGGGGGTAGTGATGGTGGCGGTGGTGGGGTGGTAAGGCGGTTCCTAATATAACTTTTTATTAAGTACTTATAAGAAATTATAAATTCTACAAATACTTTTAAAAAGTCACTATAAACACATCAATAAAGACTTATTTCTCCTGTTGAATTTGAGGTGTTAATATTAGCCATCAGATTAACTTTAATGAAAAATTTAAAGAGATCTCAACCTCGAAAAACAAAAGTCATTTTGTTTATTTTTTTAGATTTGAATTATATTGTACTTTATTATATAGATTATAGAATTATTAATTTTTATTTTGTTAAATAGGTTGATTAGATCGTTTAAAATTTAGATCATTTAAATATTATTAAATTATTACATACTAAAAAATAAAATATAACATATATTTGACCGTAAAATTTAATCTAATAATTACGTGTAGGGATATCAGTGGACCAAAGCGGGGGCGGGGGGTGTAGTCTCCATCATGGCACTTGCTTAAAAAAATTTCGTCAATTCTCGGTTCACCCCCGTTAATGAGTATAATTTTCATCTTCATCCCCGTCCGCAGGTAAATTTGTAAAAAAAGGAAAGTTCAGCAAGATAAAATCAACAGAAAATACTTCTTACTTCCCCCTTTTCATTCTGCGAACCAGAACCATGAATCCTTCTCAAGCCCTCACTATTTCACTCTGTCAAAAAATGCCCAAAAACAAAAGAAAGCCTCTGGCCCTCGGTTGACGAAGAAAGAATGAAAGAAGAATCTTGCCAAATTGAGGGGTCAAATACCTCCTATCATGGAAATCCCAGAACAAGAAATCCTTTCGAGAATCGATCGGCTTGCAGGAGAGGCATTTGACTTTCTTACTTACTTTCTTACTGACTGAATCACTTTTTTCAGTTGAAGGAGGTTTCTACAGGAAAAGTTGCGACTCAGCGTCGAGGCGGGCGGGGGTTCATGACGAGTGGGCATGAACTGTAACCAAACAAACAAAAGTTGTTAAATTGATATCTATCTATATTGTAAACTATCGGATCGGGTATTACTTAGATGTGAAACTTGCAGACCTCATTGGTTGTGATATTGATCTTACGGGGGGAACGAAAGAAAATAATATATAGACTTGTAGAGACTCTCTATATAGTTGTCTATCTAGGGCGATCGATCTACATCTTTCGTCCCTCACCTTCACCTCTACCCCCACCCTCATCCACCTTTCCTGCTAAAGCCCAAGCCCAAACCAACATAATTCAAAATTTTAAATAAATCTAACATTCTAAATAATATAACATAATTATAGAATATCATAACAAAATTAAAAATTTATCATTTACAACATAATATAATTAAAATCTTGACTACAACATAATATAATTAAAAATTTGTCTCTCTTGGGTGGTGACGACTGAGGTAGCGGTGGCAACTGTGGGTCGCAACGGTGATGGTGGTGGTGGGTTTTGGGTGACGATGGTGGTAGTGACAGCCATAGGTGATGGTAGTTGTTGTAGTGGGTGTGGGTGGTGGTGGGCGACGGAGATGGTGGTAAATGATGGTAATGGTGGTGGTGAGGCGACGATCATGGTGGTGGGTAGTGCCGACGGTGGTGATGGGCGATGACTAGTGTTTTTGGACGATAGTGTGATAGGTGGTGACGAATGACGGTGGTGGTGATAGGTGTGGTGGGGGTGGGTGATAGTGGGTGGCGACAGTGGTGAACAATGACGAGTGGTGGTGGTAGATGTGGTGAATGTGGGTGACCGTGGCTTGTGGACGACCATTAGTGGTGGTGGGTGCTAACGGTGGGCGACGGTGGTAGTGGGATGATGATGGCGGTTGTAATAAATATAAGAATGAAATGACGATGGTGGTGAGTGGTGGTAATGGACAATGGTGGTAATAATCGTTGGTAAATGACGATACTGTTGGTGGTGGTGGGGGTGGTCTGGTAGGGGTAATGACAACTTCGACGGTGGTGATGGTGGTAGTGGTGATGGTTGTTGTAGTGTTAGGGCTGGTGATGGTAGGGGTGATGATGAGATAGTGAAGGTAGTGGTGGGGGCAGTAGGGCTGGTGTTGATGGTGGGGTGGTGATAGTGGTAGTAGCTGCGACGATGGTGTTGATGGTGGGGTGGTGACAGTGGTAATAGCGGCGAGGATGGCGTTGGTGGGGCAATTGTGGTGGTGGTGGTTGTTGTGGCAGAGATGGTGATGGGGTGACGACGGTGGTGGTGGTGGTGGTAGGGTGGCAGCAACAGTGTTCGTGGTGATGGGGGTGGTAATTGTGGTGGTGGGGCGGTGGGTGTGGACTTGCGATAATGGTGGTTATGGCAAAGATGACGGCGGTGGTGGTGGTGGTGATGGTGGTGGGGCAGTGGAAGGGGTGGTGGTGGGGGGTAGTTATGGTGGCGACGGTGGTGGTGGCAGCGCAGTTTCAAATATAATTTTTTTTTAAGTACTTATGAGAAATTATAAATTCTACAAACACTTTTAAAAAGTCACTATAAACACATCAATAAAGACATATTTCTCCTATTGAATTTGAGGTATTAATATTAGCTATCAGATTAACTTTAATGAAAAATTTAAAGAGATCTCAACCTCGAAAAATAAAAGTCATTTTGTTTATTTTTTGAGATTTGAATTATATTGTACTTTATTATATAGATTATAGAATTATTAATTTTTATTTTGTTAAATAGGTTGATTAGATCGTTTATAATTTAGATCATTTAAATATTATTATATTATTACATACTAAAAAATAAAATATAACATATATTTGACTGTAAATTTTAATCTAATAACTACGTGTAGGGATATCAATGGACCGAAGTGGGGGTGGGAGGTGTAGTCTCCATCCTGGCACCCGCTTAAAAAAATTTCATCCATTCTCAGTTCACCCCTATTAATGAGTATAATTTTCATCACCATCCCTATCCGCAGGTAAATTTGTAATTCCCACCCTCGCCTCGTCCCTCACCTTCACCTCCGCCCCCAGCCTCGTCCATCTTTCCCGCCCAAGCCCAAACCAACATAATCCTAAATTTTAAATAAATCTAACATTTTAAATAATACAACATAATTATAGAATATCATAACATAATTAAAAGTTTATCATTTACAACATAATATAATTAAAACTCTGACTACAACATAATCCAACATAATATAATTAAAAATTTGTCTCTCTTGTAAATCCAACATAATATTATGCAACATAACATAATGTAACGTAACATAATTCAACATGAAAAAATATAAAAACACAAAGATCTACATTTTTACAAGCAAAAATCATGAAAAAAAATCAAAAAATAAAAAAAATTTCAAAAGAAAAAATCATTCAATAACATGTAGATTTGTATTCACAACAACATGTATATATAATAATAATAATAATAATAATAATAACAGGTAAAGCGGGGTGGGGAGGGAAGGGGGTAAGTGTCAGTCCATCCCCGCACGGGTTTATATGGGTATCTCCGTATACGTTCACCGTCTAATACGTATGATCCATCCCCGATCCAAATGGGGCGGGTTCAGACGAATACCCATTTTTACTCGGTCCACTGCCATCCCTAAATACGTGTGTGTGTGTGTGTGTGTGTGTGTCTATATATATATATATATATATATATATATATATATATACTTTTTCATATAGATATAAAAAATTATATATAATTATACTATTAATAAATAATTTTAAAAGAATTTAGAAGGAGAAATGTTATTTGGACTTAAAATACGTATTTGATAATCACAACTATTAAATAGGTAGTAAGATTCCAATAAATGTTGGGACCCATAGTAAAATCAATGGTTGTGATTATCAAGTACACATTTTAAGTTCATGTAGCATTGTTCATTTAGAAATCTTTAAAAAAATGTCCAAAACAAGTTGAAAATGAAATAGGAGTAAAAAAAATAAAAAATAGATGAAAGTATATAAGTGGATCTAATTGACTTTATTATAATAATTAGAGATAAAATAGGAAATCAAATTTTTTTTCGACATTTATAAGTAATATAGATATAGATAGAAGGTGAGTGAAATATTTTTTTTTATTTTTTTGGCTCAACAGTCAGGTGTTCGGGTCAGTTTACGCGCTTCTCAATTTACCTCTTTCTCAGTCCAGTCAAAGACATAAATTTCTCGTGGTATATGTCGGGACTAGAGTATTCACGAGATATAAATCCTTCATTGCCTGACCCCAAATGTTTACTACAATTCGAATTCAAGATGTCTAATTTTATAGCTCGTCTCTATTATCACTTGAGTAATTTGATTTCAATACTACGAACAAATTTTGGGGAATTTGACCTTGAGTAATCCAATAATTTGATTTGAAAGCTATGAACAAATTACACTTCCAAACTTGTACGTACCAGAATTTAATCGCTCGAAGACACTTCGATATTTAACTTAGTAAAATGTAAAATATTAAGCAGTGAAACAAAGTGTGTATTTTTGACTTAAGTTCATCCGATAATTATAATAGTTCGTACCCACTTTTTAGGGTTCACAATGGCTGGAACATTGTGATAGAGTTATTTTTAGTCAAATTTTTACAATTGGTATTTGTATTTATCTATTTTTTTTTTCATTTGTCCATTTTTTAGATCTTATATTTATAATGTTCACATTTCAAATAAACAATTTCCTTAAATGGTTGCTCACAATCACCCCTCGTTATTTATGATATTCTAACTATCTTCTGTTCGAGCGAACTTAATCTTTATATCATGAATTATGGAATTAAATTTTCAGTCAAATAATGATTCTCTCTTGTGTTTGCTTGTTCTTGTACCACTGTTCTATCGCAATGCAAACCAAGATTAAATAAATTAGTTGGATTACTATTAAATTATCCACCAAGATTAACTAAAAAAATTAAGTTCAAGTTAAATCATATTTGATTAAATCAACCCACTGTGTACCACATAAACCGCGTGACCTCCCTGGACGTGGCGGCGTACAAGTAGGGAGGGCATTCACGTAATAAAAAATCTTTAGGATATTTTCTATTACTTGATATTTTTTTCTCTCTCTCTCCTCTTCTTGTGCATATAAATACGTGACCCTTAACCTTCATTTCTCTTCACATCATATCAAAACTCACAACCCATTCCATTAGAAACCAGAAAAGGAAGAGAGACAGAGAAAATGGCAGGAATTATCAAAAAAAACAGAGCAGACCCTAGGCATTGGAGGCCCCAAGGAAGGTGACAAGCAGTCTGGTGAGCACAAGCCAGAGCAAAAAGGTGAGCACAAGCCTGGATGCCAAGGTGAGCAGAAGGAAGGTGGTGGATACATGGACAAGGTGAATGATGGTACAGGTCACTAGCCTAGGCTAGGCTAGGTTAACTATCATGACCTCGTCTTACATAATTGGTGTCAGAAGGCACAGGATGACAAGAGACACAACCAATGGGGAATGGACGCATAGCATATTATGTCATATCAGAGACAGAAAGGCCGGATACCCTTGCTGACACACGACTTGGAAAAGCAAGCATTTAATTACACAATTTCCTTGATGAGACAGCATTTAATACGGTGAGGCTCAAAAGTGAAAGGTAATAAATGTCTCTAAGGCTGGACATTTATTACATCCTCCCCGAGAGGAGCTCATTGAACAGTCGGTAGGCCGATGAGACAGCCTTGGTTGCTCGGGATTCCGAGCAGTTAAAAGAGAAGACATTTCTCATAGGAAACCGTGTATACGTTGCCTGTACCTAATGATCACCTACTGACCACACTGACAACAAACATGAGTTTTTGAGGTATAAATACTCCTCGCAAAAGGCAAGTCGATATGCAACGAAAAATCTTTGCTACAAATTATACTCAGTGTTTTCTTCTTCCTCTCTCTCAAAAACTGACTTGATCGTCGGAGGGGGTACGCCGAAAAACACTCCGGCGCCCTTCTAACTTGTCTTTCTTTGTTCCAGGAACCTTCCTCAGCCTTACTGGATCGTTCCATTGATCCACGAGGGTCTTCCATTACCGTTCCAGGTTACCACTGGACTTCACAGGCTGTTCCAAGCAGTAGGGTTGACCACTCGACTGACTCACTCGAGTTTACCAAGGGAGAGATCTGTTCTCGTGTTTATATTGTGCAAGATCCAGCACGCACAATCTGGCGCCGTCTGTAGGAAACAACAAGTTTTCCTAGTTTCTTCTCTATAAAGAACAGTGACCATGGTGAATACTCGATAAAAAGGGAAAGGTCCCCAGCAAAAAAATCTCGAATTACAAGCTCCATGTCACCATGGAGGGAGGGATCACACTGATGGGAATAAAAATGCTTCTATTCAGTCAAGAGGGGTTATCCCTCAAACCAGTATGGGCATCAGGTCAGGCGGATCCGCCCCCTTGGCTCGTCAACTGGCGGAGGTGATCGAAAAAAAGTTTGGAGATCGATTACAACAGTTGAAAAAGGACAATGTAAACGTCCTAAGTCGGCTAAACGAATTCGCCACCTTCGGCGAAGGGTCGAGGGACTCATTCCTTTCTCGTGGGCTCCCCGCCCGGGAGGCAGAAACAAAGGATCTAAGGAATCATTTAAACAACAAGGCAGAAAGCTCCAGGGCTCCAAAGCAACCGAGAGCCAAAGAACACCCTCTTAACGACCATTCCAGGAAGGCAAGACCTTTAGCCCTGGACGACCTCTGGCGAGGATTATCGAGACAGAGGAAGAGAGATGAGTCCGAGAAGGATTCAACCCTATCCACACAGCACCTAGGAAATGGGAGACCTATTGATGAACTCAAGGACTTCAGAAGACATCCCGTTGGGGAGGAAATTGATCTCAGAGCCCGGTTAAAATCCAGGAGAAAGAGTAAGGCTGTCCAGGATGAGGTCGAAGACGAGGTCATACAAACACCCTTTACCAGGGAGATCAGAGAGATGGAGGTTCTAAGAAAGTTCATCGTACCGAGGTTCAAAATTTATGACGGGCGGTCCGATCCCGAAGCCCATCTCAAGCAATACAAGCAAATGATGTCCCTGTATCATTCAGACCAACGGTTCCTCTGCTGAGTGTTTCCTATGAGCTTGGGGGACTCTGCGATGAAGTGGTTTGAGGCGTTTCCCCCCAACAACATTGGATCGTGGAAGAAATTGACGAGGCAGTTCCTGGCTCAATTCATTACGGGGTGTAAACGGCTTAAAAACGTTGGATCATTGCTAACTCTCAGACGTAGGGAATCCGAGACCCTTTGCCAGTACGCCATCAGGTACTGAAAAGAGGTTAATGAGGTAGAGGGCTGCTCAGAAGTCATGGTAGCGGCGTCTTTCAAGCTCTACTTGCCAAGGGACACGGACCTGTACCGATCCCTGACCAAGAAGACTCCCTCGGATATGGGCGAGTTGATGGCCCGGATAAACAAGTATTCAAGGATCGAGGACGAGATGGGAAGCAGTAAGGGCCGAACCCTCCAATCTAAGAGAAAAGAGAGGGAGCGGGAGGATATTCCCGAAAGGGACTGCTACCCCTTCCGGGGGGTCGTTCAAAGGAGTTCACACTATGTTCAAGGAACCCATCTTCAAGTTGCTCCATAAGATAAAACATGAGCCATTCTTCAAGTGGCCGCCCAGGATGCAGAGCGATCCCTCCACCCGTGATCAAAAGGTTAGGTGTTCCTATCACCGGGATTTTGGACATTGAACCGAAAGCTGCAGGGTATACAAATCGTTCTTGAAAAGATTGGTCCGAGACGGATACTTGAAAGAATACATAGAGCCCAGGCCAGAAGAGAGACACACCCTTGCCTCGACCGAGGAGCCGGACAACGTCATAGATGTCATCCATGTATGTCTGCTAGATCGCCCCACGTCCAAGGAACTCGAGTCCGATCTCAAGAGGGTAACTTTTTCAAGAAAAATAGCCGAGGATGATGGGGGGCCACCCAGTAAAAGGGCCAGGACTGGTGAGCCCAGCATCACGTTCTCCGACGCGGACTTGACAGGCGTGGTGACTCCTCATAACGACGCCCTTGTCTTAACCCTGAAGATAGGTAAGTTCAACGTCAAGAGGGTGTTGATAGACTCTGGAAATTTCTCGGAAGTGATGTACTCTGACACTTTAAAATGGATGGATCTTGGCCTCAAGGACCTCACCTAGGTCAGGATACCCCTCATCGGATTCAACGGCTCGTTCGCCTTGCCCATAGGCAAAATCACATTGCCAGTTGTCACAGGTCCCTTCATTATCAACACCGAGTTTGTCGTGAATGATAAGAACTCTCCCTACAATGTGATCATGGGACGAGCATGACTGCATGCGTTGGGAGCGGTGCACTCCATTTATCACCAAAAACTAAAATTCGCCACGCCAGAGGGGATCATGGAGATCTGAGGGGACCAAACGTCAGCAAAAAATTGTTTTTATTCAGCTATTAGAGCCGGGGCTTTCACCCAAGAAAAGGGACGAGCTCCGGAAGAGATCATGGAAAAATATCAATCACAGTCCGGGTGTCCAGGAATGGATGACCCCCAGATTGACCCAACGGAACGGTCGGTGGAGGACCTCCGGAAGGTGCCCTTGGTGGAGGGAGAAGAAGAAAGATACTTCTTAGTTGGAACCGCGATGCCCGCAGCCGAACAGGAATAGATGATTGAGTTCCTGAGAAATGCAGACGTGTTCGCTTGGAACGCAATGAAAATGACGGGAGTAGACCCCGAGATAATCACGCATAAGCTGCATGTTGACCCGACGCACAAGCCAATAAAACAGAGGCCACGACGTATGGCCCTGCATCACGCCTACGCGGTTAACAAAGAAATCGACAAACTCCTAAAGGCCAACGCCATTCGGGAGATACAGTTCCCAGAATGGCTGTTTAACATGGTTTGTGCGAAGAAGAAGGGGGAAAAATAGCGTGTCTGCGTAGACTTCATAGATCTAAATAAGGCATGTCCCAAGGACGACAACCCCTACCAAAGGTGGACCAGCTAGTGGATGCCGCAGCTGGATATGAACGCACGAACTTCCTGGATGCCCGAGCAGGATATGACCAGATCCCTCTCCATCCCCCAGATCAGGAAAAAATGACGTTTATCACTCCGAAGGGAGTTTATTGTTACAAAGTGATGTCGTTTGGACTAAAGAACGCCGGGGTGACATACCAAAGACTGATGAATCGGATGTTCAAAAAACAGATCAGCAACACCATGGAGGTCTACATTGACGATATGCTAGTAAAGAGCAAATGAAGCTGTGATCATCTGGAAGATTTGGCAGATACCTTCTCCACCCTCAGGGAGTACGGGCTAAAGCTGAACGCAGCAAAGTGCATTTTCGGAGTAAAATCGGGTAAATTTCTCGGATATCTGGTCAGTCAACGAGGAATCGAAGCTAACCCGGATCAGATTCAAGCGATCCTGGACATCCGGAGCCCCCGAACTGTCCGAGAAGTCCAAAAGCTCACGGGGATGCTGGCAGCACTTAACCGTTTCGTCTCACGCTCCTCAGACAAATGCAAACCATTTTTCAGAGCCATCAAGAGTGCTGGGAAGGATATATGGAGCCAGGGGTGCGAAGACGCCCTGGCTGGAATCAAGGAATACCTCAGGACTCTTCCGACCTTATCCGTCCCTATCCAAGGGGCAATGCTCTTCTTGTACTTATCCGTATCCAAATTTACGGTAAGCAGGGTACTTATTCGTGAGCATGAGCACCGTCAGAAGTCGATTTATTACATAAGCAGGGTGCTCCTGGACGCGGAGACAAGATACCTGTCCCTAGAGAAACTGGCTCTATCCCTGGTCACCACTGCAAGAAAACTAAGGCATTATTTCCAGGCGTACCCAATTACCGTCCTTATCGATCAGCCCTTAAAGACCATTTTGAGGAAAACGAAACTCTCCGGAAGAATTTTCAAGTGGGCAGTGGAGCTGAGGGAACATGACATTCATTTAAAACCTCGAACTGCTATAAAAAGTCAGGTATTAGCGGACTTCATAGCTGAGTTTTTAGGGGAACATCCGTTCTAGAAAGACCGCCTCCTACCGACATAGCATCTCCAACGAATTGTGAGGGATCACCATGACTTTTATGTGTGGACGGTTCGTCAAATATTAAGGGGTCCGAGATCGGTATCTTGTTGGTCTCTCCAGATGGGATGGTCGCAGAGCAGGCCGTTCGGCTGGGATTCAAAGCGTCTAATAATGAAGCTGAATACGAGGCCCTCATCTTAGGACTTCGGTTAGCTGAGGCAACTGGAGTTACGGACTTGATCGTGCATTGCGATTCCATACTGGTAGTCAACCAAGTTAACGGAGAGTTTGAGACAAGGGAACCTAGGATGAAGGCTTACCATCACCAGACGACAACTGTAATCCGAAGATTCGAAAGGATTGAGATCAAACAAGGGTCCCGAGACAAGAACACGCATGCCGACGCCCTGGCTTGCCTAGCCTCGGCAGTGGAGTCCTCTTAGTCGCGCAGGATCACCATAGAATATCTTTCCACATCCTGCATAGACCATGCCCCTGAGGCAATGGCCGTCTAGGACGCACACAAGCCGCCCAGCTGGATTAATCCCTTTCTCAGGTTCCTAACAACAGGAGACCTCCCGGAGTGTTCAAAGGAAGCAAGGAAGATAAAACTTAAAGTCCCGAGATTTTGGGTCTCTCCGGATCAGAAGTTGTATCGGAGGTCTTTCTCAGGACCTTACTTATTATGCGTCCAAGAAGACCAGGTGGAAGACCTTCTCTATGAGGTACATGAAGGAATATGCGGGGGGCACTCTGGGGGGCGATCAATGGCACACCGCATCATGTCTCAAGGATATTGGTGGTCGCGAATGCAAAGGGATACGCGCGCATACGTTCAAAAATGCGACCAATATCATAAGTTCTCCCCTGTAATTAGGCAACCCGCGGGGGACTTGCACCCCCTGACCAGCCTTTGGCCATTCGCCCAGTGGGGACTTGATTTAGTTGGGCCCCTGCCTAAGCCTCCTGAAAATAGGAAGTTCCTCATTGTGGCCACAAATTATTTCACCAAGTGGGTTGAAGCGGAGCCGTTGACTCACATCCGCGACATAGATGTTAAAAAATTCGTCTGGAAAAATCTAGTCATCAGATTCGGGATTTTTGGGCACTGGTGTCGGATAACGGGACTCAATTCACCGGCGGGCGTTTCAAGTCTTTTTGCGAGCAACTCAGAATCCGTAATTTCTATTCCACCCTTGCCTATCCCCAAGCCAATAGGCAGGCAGAGGCCTCTAACAAAATAATTATCAATGGAATCAAGAAAAGATTGGAGAAAGCCAAGGAAAATGGGCAGATGAGCTATTAAACATTTTGTGGGTGTACAAGACCACCCCTCGGTCCTCGACAGGAGAAACCCCATACTCCCTGGCTTACGGAATGGAAGCAATCATACCTCTTGAGGTAGGACTTCCGACCATAAGGACCCAAGCTTTCGACGCAGGGGGAAATGACCGTCAACTTAGACTGGATTTGGATCTAGCGGAAGAAAGAAGGGAGATAGCCGCCTTGAGAATAACCAAGTATCAAGAAAAGATTTTCCAACTGTACAACAAAAGGTCAAGGCGCGAGAGTTCCGAATCGGCGATCTGGTCCTCAGAAGGATAACAGCCAATACCCGTGACCCAACAAAAGGAAAAATGGGACCTAACTGGAAAGGGCCTTACAAAGTGATATCTATCGGAGGCTCCGGGTCATATAGATTAGAAGATATGGATGGAAAACTTATAATGCGACCATGGAATGTGATAAATCTAAAGAAATACTATTTTTGAGTATTATCTCCTTCAGTGCTCACCAACGACAAAGTTAAAGGGTAAGGCCCTAGGGACAGAGTTCAAGGACTCCTGCCCCTGAAACAAACACAAGAGCAAGCCTCTTGGAAGGGTAAGGCCCTGGGGACAGAGTTCAAGGATTCCTGCCCCCGAAGCACACATAAGAGCAAGCCTCTTGGAAGGGCAAGGCCCTAGGGACAGAGTTTAAGGACTCTTGCCCCGAAGCACACACAGGAATAAGCCTCCTGGAAGGGCAAGGCCCTGGAGACAGAGTTCAAGGACTCTTGCCCCCGAAGCACACACAAGAGCAAGCCTCCTAGAAGGGCAAGGCCCTGGGGACAGAGTTCAAGGACTCCTGCCCCCGAAGCACACACAAAGGCAAGCCTCTTAGAAGGGTAAGGCCCTGAGGACAAAGTTCAAAGAATCCTACGCAAAAAAAAAAAAAATTCACGCAAGAAAGTATAAGTACTCCAAAAAAGATTTATTTCAAAAAGAGGGGGTTTGTGTCCCCAAGAGCTACAAGAGAAAAAAATACAATCAAAAAGAAAAGAGCTTTCATCTGGCCCCGGGCATCTCCAAAATATCGCCCGAGGGCGAATCAGCGTAAAAAGGTTGAGCATCTTCGGGAGCGGGCAGAGTGGAAGGTACTTCGACAACAGAGAGAGCCTGAGGAATCTTATGGTCAGGGGCCAGTCCGGCAGGGCATCATCAGACAAATCCATAATTATCGCCTCGGGCAGATCAGCCGAAACTTGCACCGGCGTTGGAATCGCGCCCTTGGCAGCAATCTCGGCTTCAGCCTGTTCCATCTCCGCCGAGGGCACGTATTTGTGCATCTAGAAGAGCGGGGAGTCTGGATCCTAGCAGATTAGAACGCCTCATCCCACCCCTTCTTGAAGAACTCCTTGCTATTTTCTCAAAAGCGGGGAACACGTTATCAGCGAACTCTTCTCGGAGTTGCTCCTCGGACTTCCTGTTCTGTGCCTCAGCCCTGATCCTGTCCAGCTCTTGGGTCAGAGCCAGACAGCTTTCCTCTGAACCAACAGCCCTCTCCTCTGCCGCAGAGAGCCGCTGCGTCTGCTCTGTAATCCTCCTCTCAGCGTCGGCAAGGACAACACTTAGCTTTTCAGCACCGACCTTCGCCAACTTGGCATCCTTGAGGAGTTGCTCGATTTGAGTAGCCTGCCCCGCGAGGGTGGAATCCCTGGCAGCTACGTCCTCCTTAGCACTGGCGAGGGCTCCCTCGACTTCTTCCTTCTGCTCTCGAACCCGCTGAAGGTCCATCCTAGCCCCATGATACCGTGCCGCTATTATAGAAATCTGTTGGGTAGCCTGCAAAGGAAAAGACATGTCACTAAAAAGAAAAGCGGCTAAAAAAGATTGAAGCAAAGATGAACTTACCACCAGGGAATTCTGGATGATAGAGCAAAACAACACGTTCGTTGATCGCCCCCTGTGAGCCACCATGTCGGCCTCGAAATACAGCGTCTCACTCACTGCATTGGCGACATGGGGGTCCTGCAAAATGGAGTCGTCGACCCTGATCACTCGGTTCATGTGATCAGTGGCTCGAGGATTCCACTCTGCGGTTTCCACTGTCTGTGGAAGGGGAGGAGGAGTCTGCTGATGTTGCTACTGTTGCCGTTGTTGCTGTTGTTGCTGAGGAGTGGGAGGTAACCCACGGTCTCTCCCATTTTGCTGCTGAGCGGAAGGGGCCCTGGATCCCCTGCCAAGGTCGTCGTGCCTATGTTTGACCCTCCTCTCCTCCTCTACCTGAGGATCCCGGTCACGCACTTGACCTCGACTGATGACTCTTGAGGATGGGGTAACGCTGGTCCCTACAGATGAGGCCCCACCAATTGATCCTCGTCCCCTCCCGGCAGCAAGGGCTTGTCTCTGCCTCAGGAACCTTAGATCAATGCGGAGCGTGCTGGACAAAGCTATCTCGAGGGCGTCCTCGGCATCTAGAGATTGGAGGATTTGAAAGTCTAGCCACGAATCTATCCCCGAAGTCCCCACCTCGGCGTGCGAAGGAATCAAGTCCTCTATGACCCCGAGCTCTTCAACTTCACCCTCTACTTCTGCCTCCGATGCCCAGTCAGGATCTTCCTCCAAATTCTCCTCGCCCTCTTGCCCCACTGCGAAGGCTCAAAAGGCTGGGGAAGCTGTGAAAACTTTTTATATCCGGGAGTATAATAAAGGAGGATGTGGGCAGCCCGATCGAACCCATCGTCACCACTAAATCTCCAAACAGTGACTAGGTCGGCAAAGTTCACCAAGGACCGAGGTGGAGGAGCTGTTTCCCGAGGGGAGATGTCTGCACAAACAAAAAGAGAGGGAGTGAGTTATGGACTGCTAAAAAAAAAAATCTCAAGAGCAAAACAATAGACCCGAAGAAGCCGACGTACTTGTCGTTCTCCATTCCAAAGGGCATAACAAGCCGTTGTACTCGGGACCGGCACCCCTCTGCCAAGATCCCTTGAAGATGAGTAGGTCATCCTTGTACCCCTTGTCCGAGTCGGGAAGATGAGTTACGAGGTACATGGATGGGTCCCTGACTTTGAGGTAGAAGTGTTGTTGAGGCATGACTCTCAAGAGGGAATAGCAAAAAGGGATATCGTTCAACCCAACATTTACCCTGAGCGGTCTATTGAGCTCTAGGACCCCAATAATTATCTTGAAGACATTAAGGCAACACTGCCCAGGGAAGAGGTGGAAATGGGAGAGGAACTAGAGAAGTAGAGGGGGCAAAGGGAACCTAATTTCGCCTTCTATGATGGCTTTGGTATAAAAGGGCATTGCATTCTCGGTACCGAGGGTACGAGGGTGCATAGCCGGGTTATAATCCTCTATGTCTACATACGGGGGGATGCTGTACTTAAACCTAAATCTATTAATTTGCTCACCGCCCTTTACTTTATACTTCCCTGACCCTGAAGAACTGGCCTGAAGATTCTCGGGGGTAGGGCGACGACGAGGCATCTCTAAAAAGTGATAAAAAGTGGAGGGTGTTTTTTCCCTCAAAGATCCCCAAGGAGGTTTTCCGAGGATTGGTCGCTGAGTGGCAACTGGGGACACCTCCAGTTATCGGAAAACCAAAAGAGACAAAAGGACGAAGAGAGGAAAGATACTGGGACTCACCAGAATGTAAAAAGGAGTTTTTTTTTCTGAAAAACTTGAAGCGACTCCTTTCAGAATGTTCAGAAGCAAGGATGGATCTGCTGGCCTTAAGATTTCAATGAAAAGGTTGGGCAGTGACAACGGAAGGAAAGAGATCTCCGGCGAAGATTCAAGCAAGGGTTCTCTGGAGAAAGTTCGGAATGACGAAATGAGAAAAGAGGAGAGGAAACCCATTTATATATAGTACCAATCCCATCATTGGGCGCGAAGCACGAAAAGACGCATTTAATGCGCATGATGTCCTAAGCAGAGGAAAACGGCTACAGGCAATGATGAAGCAGTTGGGGTTGTTGTAAAACCCTCGTCTCCTTACGATGCGTGTACTCGATGTCAAAAAATCGAAGGCTGGGGGACAGTTGATTGGACATTTCCGAAATACTCCAAGATGAAGACACATGTCATCGGTGTCACTAAATCCTTGTTACTGAGATCACGTACCCATTGGTTCACAAGTCCCTCTCCCCTGAGGCACTTGTCATAGGGATCAAGTGGCATCCAGTACGTTTATGTACCGACACGTATCCCTCGGTCTGATATAGGTACATCGGTCGCTATATGTACCTCCCCTCTCGGCTCCGAGATGTACCAATACCCCTCGATACCGAGATGTACCAATCCCCCTCGGTACCGAGATGTACCTCCGTCCAGGATGGCGTTCTCTGCTCCTGCAGAGGCTATTGATGTACAGGTCACTAGTCTAGGCTAGGCTAGGTTAGCTATCATGACCTCGTCTTACACAATTGGTGTCAGAACGCACAGGAAGACAAGGGACACAGCCAATGGGGAATGGACGCGTGACATATTGTGTCACATCAGAGACAGAAAGACCAGATGCCCTTGCTGACACACGACTTGGGAAAACAAGCATTTAATTACACCATTCCCTTGATGAGACAACATTTAATGCGGTGAGGCTCGAAAGTGAAAGGTAATAAATGTCTCTAAGGCTGGACATTTATTATATCCTCCCCGAGAGGAGCTCATTGAACAGTCAACAGATCGATGACACAGCCTTGGTTGCTCGGGATTCCGAGCAGTTAAAAGAGAAGACATTCCTTATAGGAAACTGTGTACACGTTGCCTGTACCTAATGATCACCTACTGACCACACTGACAGCAATCATGAGTTTTTGAGGTATAAATACTCCTCGCAAAAGGCAAGATGGTATGCAACGAAAAACCTTTGCTACAAATTATATTAAGTGTTTTCTTCTTCCTCTCTCTTAAAAACTGACTTGATTGTCGGAGGGGATACGCCGAAAAACACTCCGGCGCCCTTCTAACTTGTCTTTCTTTGTTCCAAGAACTTCCTCAGCCTTACTAGATCGTTCCATTGATCCACGAGGGTCTCCCATTACCGTTCCAGGTTACCACCAGACTTCACAGGCTGTTCCAAGCAGTAAGATTGACCACTCGACTGACTCACTCGAGTTCACCAAGAGAGAGATCTGTTTTCGTGTTTATATTGTGCAAGATCCAACACGCACAGTGAAGGCCAAGATCCCTGGAGCGGGTGGTCACGAGGAGAAAGGCGAGGAGAAGAAGAAAAACATCGATCACTGTGGTAAGTTTTATATGTTAATGCAGGGATGGATCTATAATTTAGGTTTTAGCTTTTATTAATTTTGGAAATTGTTTAAATGTTATATATACTAAAAGTTATGATCTAATCGTGTCCAAATGCAATCTTAATCAGTTAACTTTTGACATGAATGGACAGACTTTTGACGTCAAATAACTTTTTTTCTGTGGCTTGTCTTGTAGGTTGATGGATTATTAGGGAAGTGCTGATCTGCTTGTGGGGTGAAGAATAATGGAAAAAAGAAAAGAAAACAAGAAATATCTTATATAGTTTTTACTTTCTACTAGTTGCCCGACTGTTTGAAGTTGTTACTTTCTACTAGTTGTCTGACTGTTTGAAGTTGTTGGAGATATAGCAGTAGCCTAATTTATTAGGATTTATTAAGTTTTTTTTTTATTGTAACTTTTATTGACTATATATATAAAACTCTACACTTAATTTGTATCTCTTTTTGACTCACATATTTTTGTAGTTGGTGTCAAAGCCAAAATCATAGCCCTACCTCTAACTCTAACCCTAACCCTAACCTCCTATACCTTGTTACCACAACCCAACAACCACCTGTGCTGTCACCAGCAACAGTCGTTGCCCTGCAACCCCAGCCACACCCATACACCATCAACCACCCAGCGAACTGCCCACTGCCCCAACACCCATACCTAGTCAAAACCGACAACACCCAGCGTAACCATAATCCTTCCAGCAATAATAATTAAAAAAAAGCAACTCACAACCGACAACCAGCAAGCCTCTAAAGCACCGACAATCAACCACCCAGCCCACTGTCCCGACAAATCGACAGCCTGCAACTCACAAAACTTACACATCAAACCAACCAGTCAAAGCCACCGACTACCATCAGTTACCAGCGAAACCACACAGACACCATTAAACCTTTAACTCCCAGCAAACATATACCAACATATACCAAGCAGCCCACTTAACTCATAACCCATAACCCAGCCCACCTAAATTCACTGACCTACCACAAACATACCAAGCAGCCCACTGGCCAGTCCCAATTCCACAGCCTACTGCCTAGTCCAGCCCAAACCAAACCCAGACCAGCCCCCTCATCAACCTGCTATCGGGTCAAGTTTATCTTTTCGTCACAATGTCGCTATCTTTTCACACCATCTTTTTTTCTAGAGTTGCAATATCTAAGCCTTTTTGAGGAGGCATCAGATCTTCTTCTCCGTTGATATGCATTTGATGCAGTAGATCACTTATATATTTTTTGGATTTTTGGGCACCCTGATTTGATTATTTGGGAGCTTTCTGAACCTCCTTTATCTGTCGTTATTGTTCGACTTGAAGTATATTATTCTCCCTTATTTTATCCCTCTATTTATCTTAGAGTTATTTTTTCCTGTCACGGGTGCTCATGTATTATTGTTGTCATGGCTACTACTGAGGGACGAGAGACTCCTACCGTAGAGACCTCTACTATTGAGGCTTCTATTAGTACTTCTACCTGGCCTGTACTGTCTGCTTCTCCTACTTTTATGTTTGACTAGTACACAGTACCTACTGGCACAGTTGCTTTACCGACAATGCCGGGAATGATCTCTCAGAAGGTTACGACACAGTTGTTGAATGGTCGTAATTTTGTTGAGTGGTCACATTCATTCCAGCTTTTCTTGGGCCGTGTAAGGAAGTTTGGTTGGCTGACGGGATCTCACCCAAAGTTAGCTGATGCTGACCCCAGATATTCTGCATGGTTCTCTGAGAACTGCGCCATTCTTAGATGGTTATTTAGCTCGATGGAGCCATCTATTTGCTGGATACATCAGTTTCATAGCTCTATTTCAAAATTATAGAGCGCATTATCAGAGATGTATTCCCAGTTAGGACGGGGAGTTTGTATTTATGAGCTTTCTCAGGAGCTCTCATATGCTCGGCAGGAAGATATGACTGTTCAGGATTATTATGGCTATTTGACCCAGCGCTGACTTAAGTATGAAACTTTACGTTCTCTTGCTGCTATTCCGAGGATAGAGCCTGAGGGAGCAACATTCTTGCATACTCGAGAGTAGAAGGATAGGATTCATAAGTTCCTTATGGGGCTTCGTGATGAGTTTGAGGGATCTCGTTCCTAGATCTTATCAATGTTGACTTTTTCTTCTCTTTATGAGGTGTATACGATGATTGAGCAGCATGAGCGTCGCGTTCGTATTGGATCACTTCCAATTATGGCTTGGACTCCTCCAGTTGATCATATGACCCTTGGTTCCATGATGAATATGATTATTATTTTTTTGTTCCTTAATCATATTATGAATGTTCGAGGAGGGCGAAAACTTGATCGGTAATTCAAGTAATAACAAGGATGAATTATAAATTTATATGTGCTGAGTTTAAATTTTGATAACTCTTTGAGGTTAGGTCATAAAAAATTTATCAATCAAAAATACCCTAATTTCGACGCGAATAACCTATCATTAACCAGACTAAAAAAAGAATTATTGTAATGGATAAAAATTGATTTATTATTTCACATTCTTCATTCTAATTGTAATATACTAGTGTATATAAGGAAAAATAAATCATCCTATATGACACCTCCCAAAAGAGGGACTCATGTGCAAGATTTAATGGAGTCTAAATGAGATTAAAAAAAATAAAAAATAAAAGAAAATTTAAATAGATAAGATCCCTATCTTTATAGCTTGGTGGTAGTGTAATTGAGGATCATAGTCATTATATTAGAATTTTTTTTCTTAATCAAGCAAGTGTTATTTCCATTAAATTCTATGAATCCCCTTGATTGTTAATAGAATTTTAATATTCATCCAATGATATTCCCCTAATTAAATCTTGAACAATTAAATATACTTAAATTGTTAAAATACTTTAATAAAAAGGATCATTGTATGGAAGAAATTTAATCTCACAACGACTAAATTACTAAAAAAATTTTAGTTTATAAATTATATTAGTGATAATTTAATAAATAACTCAAGTAATAACAAGAACGAACTGTAAACCTAAACGTATTAAGTTTGAATATTGACAAATCCTTTGGGGGCCAGACCATGAGAGATTTATCTTTCAAAAATATCATAGTCCAGACGTGAATAATTTGTTTTTGTCCGGACCGAAGAAAAAATTAGTTGAGATACGCGTAAATTGGTCTAAACACCTCTAACCGTTAAACAAAAAAAATTATATTAGTGATATCTACTTATTTAATAAAGTGAGACCTTGAAACTTTTACGTATATAAGGATGAAAAATAGCGTAGTTCGTGCTTCATCCTACTGTTTACTTTATTTTTGAATTCGTATTTCTGTCACTTAAACTTGATCCAATTGCTTATTATTGGAGAAAAACTCTTATCATATCTTTTTTTTTTTTCAACGATTCCATGGTCAGTCTTCCTCACCCGAAGTTGCTTTGAAAAGGGTGTGGTGGATTTCTATGTTCGATTCTATTGGAGGTGTCAATTTCTTGTCGCATGCACATCTTAGAATTAGAGAAAGTATGAGTCTTCGATGATGGAGTCAATCCATAGAGCTCGGAAGCATAAAGGAAATTCACTTGCCCTTTTTTTTCATCGTAAAATATTTTTTCTAGGTAATTTTTGAAGAGACTACTAATGGTTGGTCAATTGACTCAATTCTTTTGGTTGATAATATTAGTACGTTTTTTAATAGTACCGCATTGAATTTTTAGTACTGATTATTATATGATTGTGACACGAGTATAAAATTCTACGAAAATTTATGACACGTAAAACTCACCTACACAAATTGGTCATCTCGACATCAATTATTTATTAATCAAGTTGTAAAGATCAAATCGTGTTGCATTTGTGGAAAGTGATTCATGTGAGAATAATTCACTTATTTTGTATTTGGATTGATCTTTCATACACTTTAATACGACCCAAAAGAATATGGATAAATAATTAACTTCCTAAGCATAAGAAAATTCTTATAGTTCTTTGGGCAAATTGTACTTTGTATCCTGAAAAATTTTAAAATTTTTATTTTGCACCTTCAAAAATTAATTTTCTCATATTATACTCTTATCTTTCAGAGTAAAAAATAAAAATCTTAAAATCTTTCAAAGTACAAATACAAAAAACCCTAATTCTTTCACCACCTATTCATTTCTTCCGAAAAATATATCTTACAAATTATAAAATTAATAGATTGAATGAACTGTGGCAACAACTTCGAACATGAAAAAATAACACCTATGTTAGCTTTTATGTATGGAGTCTAACCGAGGTTGACTCAATATCGATATAATCTTTAATATTGTTTGTATTAACTTAATGTTCAAATCCATGACTTCAAGCTTATTAGATTTTTTTTATTTTTTATCATAAAATGCCTAAACTTATATCGATTACTCCATTAAACTCCGCAACCGAATTCAATTATACGAAAGTTACATTAAAATTGAATTTAACACCAACAATTAATTCCATGGCTTCTTTAGTGTAAATGTCGATATACACAAGCAAAACATTAAATTGCTTCTCTCTTTCCTAATAACTGATGCAATTGAAATGAAACTTCCTTGCGTTAGTCAAGCACACGTGGTTTGAGACTACTGCTCACTCTCTCTCCCCCCCCTCTCCAACTCCCCCCTGGGGTACCGGGCCCGTGGGGGTTAGGTGGCTTCTCTCTCCTCCTCCTGTATATATATAGGTACCCTTCATTACATTGGCAGGGACAGCTAGCTGTATGTCTAATACATATTTTGACAGAGTCATTCCGTTTCTATTTCTTTAAGCAATTAAGCTCAAAAGGAAACCAAACTCTTCATTCAAACCTTCCCCAAACACCCCCATTCCATGCCCTCTCTTACATTGGTATCTACCTAATATATCTTCCTCTGGGCTCTCTCTCTCAAACCAGTCCTTTTTAATTCAGCCACTCTCAAATCAAGGTATACCTATTCTTTCCTTATTTCACGTTCGTCACAGGTTTGTGTGATTGAACTGACTCGAAATGGTGGTTTGTGGGAAATGGGTTTTCTGGTTTTTGAAGTTTTTTTTTTCTTTTTCCGGTAGATGGTATTGGATTTGACATTTGAGGCATTTAGTTATACTGATGGTTGAATTTGATTCAAACCCATATTAGTATCAACTTGTTTGCCTCAAAACATCTGGTCAGAACTATTGAACTACACTAATGATTCTAATCTCTTCTTTCTACTGTTAGTGGAATAATTTTAGTTATAATCTTTTACCACCCTCATAGGTGTTATGGTATATGGCTCTATAAGATTGTCTCTATTCACATATAACTTGAGACTGGGGTTTGTATCACCAGAGTTCACTTGGTGAAAGGCATCAGATTATTGTCTTAAGATGCTGCATATATGTTGGATTGTTGATGTTTATTGTAATTAATAACAGATCATTTGTCTTGGGTTGTATTCCTCTTAATGGTATTATGAGTGTAGTGGTAGACCTAAATTAATATTGAACGAAATAATAAAAAAAATATATGAAAATATTTAACTTAAATAAGGGAATAGCTCAAGACCGAAATGAATGGTGAAGACGACTCATATAGCCCACCCCAAATAATTGGTACATATGGCTTGGTTTGGTTGTGTCTAGGGTTGTATTTATTTTCTCTGTCCAGAACTTCTGTGGCTTTAGAAGAGGTTTAGAGGTCAGATCGTTTAGATTTTTCCACTTATAGATCCTCATTTGTAATATCTGAATATTTTTTGAGTTATATTTCAACCTTCACCAAATAATTTTATTGCATTGATGGCTAGTCTTGAACACTTTGATTCTGAATTCTTACTTTGTGCTTTTATTAACAGGTACTTCGAAAGCTATTGATTTTGGATATCCCAATTTTTCTTACAAATGGGGATATCTTTTTCTTGTCCATTTTCCAAATTTGATGATTTGGACAGTCAATTGGAGTCTGTTTTAGTTAGGTCGATTAGTTTTGGGGGTGATGATGAGAGGATGGCATTGCGGTCCGTTAGTTTTAATGGCCGAGATTCAGAGCCTGTGATGATGAAATCACTTGGTTCCAGAAAGATGATACTGGAAGGGTCTATTAGCTTCAAAGGGAGGGAACTAGAGACCACAGTAACATTTAAATCTCCTTCCTCAGATATGGAAGATAATGTAATTGTTCGGACACCCAGCCGTGTGAGCACAGACATCCTTGACCAATTGCCAATTGCAGATAGCGTGCCAGATAAAAACCTCCCAATTCCATTGTTGGAGTCATCAGATCAAAGACATCAGGCTGCAGTAACGTTGCAGAAAACATACAAAAGTTTCCGAACCAGAAGACAACTGGCGGATTGTGCAGTTTTAGTCGAGCAGAGATGGTTTGTATCAATCCCTCTGTTCATGTTTTTTAGGAGTATTGGACACCACATGAAAAAAGTCATTCCATTTAATGTTTGTGGCATTTGAAAGCACATTTATAAGAATGGTCAAGCTGAGCATGCTATTGATACATTTGTAAACTGAAAAACCGAAAGGATGATTTCTTCTATTCTGTTGCGTTATCTTGTTTCAAATATATCTTAAGTAATCAGAAATGGAATGTTTTCATGTTAGGTGATGTTCTGACATTCCTATTTGTCTGCATGTTCGTATCATTTCCAAGTTTAAATTTTCGATTGTGTTTTCATTTTTTAGGTGGAAGTTATTGGATTTTGCTGAACTCAAGCGCAGTTCCATATCATTTTTTGACATTGATAAACCTGAAACTGCTGTATCGCGTTGGTCAAGAGCCAGAACCAGAGCTGCCAAGGTAAGTCGTGGACAATTTGGTATACACTTACTTTGTTGCCTCCTGATTATAGCTCTAACTTTTTTGTTTTTGTCATCATTGACAGGTGGGGAAAGGTTTGTCAAAGGACGAGAAGGCACGCAAACTTGCTTTACAGCACTGGCTTGAGGCAGTAAGTTTGCTTTTGTAGAACTTTCGACTGACAATACCTGTTGTTATTCTTCGCTATTTGTTGATTATGCTCGTTTCTGTACGACAGATAGATCCACGACATCGTTATGGTCATAATCTTCAATTCTACTATGCTAAATGGCTCCATTGTGAGAGTAAACAACCATTCTTCTATTGGTAAGGTTTATTTGGACCACATATCCATTTGAACTGAACACATGCTGCTTCACATTCATGACCATTTGAAATAGAGATTTTAATCCATAAAAACTCGGATGTAGGCTTGACATCGGAGAAGGTAAAGAAGTAAATGTTGAAAGATGTCCTCGATCAAAGCTTCAACAACAATGCATCAAGTATCTTGGTCTGGTGAGCTTCATCTTCATTCATAGTGGTCCTTCATGTCTTCACGGAAGCATAGAATTATTATAAACTTTTCAAAATTTTTGTTCATTTTACGACATGGAATTGGAATTCGATAGATTTAGAACACCTGATTTGCTTACGCTAGATTTGGTCGAGGTATTTTTGGTCAGAACACCAAATTTCCATTAAGAAAAAAAAAATTAAAGTTTCATGTTTACTTGAAATTCATAATAACAAAAGAATTTAATTCGATCTTGCAGATAGAGAGAGAGGCTTATGAAGTTGAAGTGGAGGATGGTAAGTTTATTTACAGGCAGAGTGGGGAGCTTATTGATACCAGGGGAGGACCTGAAGAAGCAAAGTGGATCTTTGTACTCAGTGTGTCCAAGACCTTGTATGTTGGGCAGAAGAAGAAAGGCACATTTCAACATTCAAGCTTCTTGGCTGGTGGAGCCACATTGTCTGCTGGGAGACTAGTAGTGGAAGGCGGTGTTCTGAAGGTACAGATCTAAGTCGTTCTCAGTTTCTGCAGCTGGTTGTTCTTAGATCTCATGTGAGAGAGATTGGTGACCTTATTTGGGGACCTAATGATGTGGCTTCAATGCAACCATTGGATTAGTCATGAGTTTCAATGTTAGATGGAGCCCACAACCAATCCAATGGTTGTATATTATTAAGTCCCTAGATTAGGTCCTTAACGTAGGTCCAAATAGCATTTTCCATTTATTAATCCATTTGTTCATCTCAACAGGCGGTTTGGCCTCACAGTGGACATTATCTCCCTACGGAAGAAAATTTCGAGGCATTCATGTTGTTCCTTGAGGAACACAATGTAGATCTCAGTATTGTCCAGGTAGAAACACTGACCATACTTATTATAATATTTTTTTCCCGGGGTAAATATGCTTCTCATAACCTTGAGTTATATGGCAGATAACACACCAGGGGGTTATTGGATTTGAGGATTGTCGATATTCATATTCTTCTCAAGTTCATAGATTATCCATATTAGCAAGAGTAAATATTGGCCACTCGTTGATTTATTTTTCTGTGCATTTTCAGAGAAGCTCAAGAGACGAGGAAAAAGCAGCCTTTGCCAAATGTGCTAGTGTCTCTAGCCTGCGAAATAGCTTATCAAAACCAGGTTTTACTGAATCCACTGAAGAAAGCAATGCCACAAGCTTGGACAGAGAGAAAACTAATTCAAGAAACCAAGATTGCAACGATGTGGAATGTTTGCATCCACCCTTGCCAAGGTTATCTAGAGGACTGGGTTCAAAGATAACTCCACTAGAAATACCAACAAGGGAAAATGTGGCAGAGATGTTCGAGAAGGAAGAACAACGGGAACCAAGTGGCTATGAAACAGCTGAGGAATATTTATCGGATGTAGAGGTTATGGTTTCCAAACAGGGCTTGTTCAATAAAGATCAAGAGGAAGATTACGAAGAGCCTATCCCAAAAGAAAAGATCATCAAGAGAATAAATTCACACAAAGGAATGAAGTCATATCAGTTAGCTCAGCAATTATCTTGCAGGTGGACAACAGGAGCTGGGCCTCGGATTGGATGCGTAAGGGACTACCCTTCAGAGCTCCAATCTCGGGTTTTAGAGGAAGTGAACTTGTCTCCAAGAAAGGCTTTTCCCTCTCCCCAGGGATCATCCACGTTTAGTCCTAGGGTTCTGACTCCTACCAACTTGTGCAGAGAAACGAAAGAGAGAAGTCCACTTGCATTGCAGCAAGTGATATTGTAACAAACATCAAAAACCATAGTAGTTATACAGATGTAAGCAAAAGTTTTTGACTGATAACTATCTTGTGTTGAAGTATGCAGGATTCTCCACAAGTTCTTTTGCATTCTTTTATGTACCTTTCTTTTATTCAATTCATTTTGTAGATCTTGTACCAAATGACTGAATGAAAATCCCATTTTCTTTTTCACTGTAAATGCTCTTTTCCTCTGATGTGTGTGCGTGTGTGTGTATACCTACAGGAACATCTTCTATGCAAATATGACGTACTCAGTGCACGAGACTCCCATCATTGCGGATCTGAAAAAGATTAGATGTACGTAGTTTTACTGTGCAAGTAGAGAAACTCTTTTCGTAACTCGAACCCGTAACTTTCAGGTCACAATATAACATCTTTATCATTGTGTCAATGTCCACTCTCTTACAAATAGGATACTATGGTCGTATACGTCATGGTAAAATCGGCCACGACTATTTGCACCTCGTACCCTTTTGCAGAAAAAAAAAAAACTTCAAATTGCACAATTTTGAAGTGCCCTAGACAAGAGGATAGCACATTGCCCTCTGCCCCCATATCTCAAATCTTTCTAACTTGTTTTTTATATGGAACCAATGTTGAAAAGGTTTAACAATAAAACCAACGGTCTATTAGGGAAGACTCATTACCCTTGTTTAGACTTTCTGTTCTATTGAGCAGCAAATTTCTATTAAAAATCAAGTATTATACAACACAATTGTATATTAAGATAGGATAATATGACAAATATAAACAAAAATTGTCAAAAAAGGCAACAAATATTTATTTTTGGATTACAATGTTACTTTTTTATCCGATTGACACTGTAATTTGAGAATTTTAATTTTCAAAATATAAGTAGAAAATTCATACTTTTTTTAAGGTAAAAAGTATTACAGCCTTGTAATTATCAAGAACTTGTTTAAATTTGTGGAATTTTAACAAAATCTAATATGGAAAAAAGTCAAATTTGTGGTTTTAGTTGTCCTCAATTTTTTTTTTCTTTTCAACGGTCAGGACGTCTGGACTAGTTTACATGTACTTTTTAAATTTATAATGGATAGATATACGGAAAAAAAAAATTAAAAAATCAATTGGAATAGGAGGAGAGCACTATCATGAGATGGATCGTTTAACTTCCAACAATTCATAAATAAAAATTGCTCAAAATCAATATTCGATGGTGGTAGCAAAGTTCAGCTATATTCATAGTAGTATATATGAAATCCGATATCTTTTAATTATTTTTTCTTAATAATAGATCACTTATTGTAACTTGGTAGGATCATAGGACCCAATCAAGGTCAAGGGTCGAACTTGTAATTCATAGTAGTCTTGTCAATAAATTAGATTTTGATTGAATTTGTGATCGATTTGGATTGAATTTTAAAAGTCCGATCTAAATTCTATTTGGTTATTCGATTGATTTCTATTTCTTGGCACATAATCAAATCTGTTAACTATCTGAAATACGATTCAAAAATCTAACCCAATATAAATAACATAATTTAATTAATTACATTTAAATTTTGATAAATAATCATTTAGTTTTTTTTCATATTTAGATAAAAATATATAAATATTTTGAATTCAGATTATCAGTAAAAAATTATTATTAATTCATATTCAACTAATCGAATTCGAATTCGAATTCGAATTCGGAGTAAAATTTGATCGATTGATAGGCCTATTTCATGGAGGGTGATTTATAATTAAGTAGAATTGTGCGGGAGGATTTGAAAGAAATTTAAACCTGTGCAGACGAACCAAATGACTTACAAACCCCTATATTTTGGCAACCATCATGGGCACAATCGTCATTTCGTTACAACGTTTGGCCTTATAAATATCCGCATTAGGGTTTTACTCCTCCCATTCAAACTCTATCAGCAAAGAGAAGCTTGGGTTTCTTCGGCCGCTACTGCTGTTCTCTCGCTTATACTTGCATTCAATCAGGTTAATTGACCTTCTCTTTCTATATTCCCAATATCTTTCAATTTATCAATTTTGTTCCTTCTCACTCTTTTGAGATCGTAGTTAGGGTTTTGATCCTGAATTTTTTGGGGTTAAATTCATGTTTTTAAGCATAGTAGCTAAACATCTGTTTGGTGCTATGGTTCTAGATCCATGTGTGATTATTTAGAGATTGTATTCGCTTGTGTTTGGTTTATGGGAATGCTTGAGAAACATACAGAAAATAATTGAAAATCTGGAAATGGATCTATACTGTCTACGGTGTGGGTTGATTCTCATCCCATCTGGATGAGACATTATATCATGTATTATGAGTGTATGGTAAATTGTGATATATACCATGTAAGTATGCACCTAATTTCTATTTGCTTCTTGAAGTTTCAATTGCAACAATCAAATCCTTAAAATTCTGATTAACTTTCAATTTAGTCAATATATCCAAATTCATCTATTTATTCTGATGAATGACCTTTTGTAACCAACACGTGATTTGGTAAAAGGGCATATTCGTTCACCAAATGTTTTTTCTTGCATTGGTCAGAGAACCATATTTCATCATATCTAATTCTTAGATAAAGAAGATAACTGACATTAAAAAAGAATACATCGTTAAAATTTGAGAGAGATTGTGTGACACACAGAAAATATTATCTCTTTATTTGCAAAAAAATATTTTTTATTGGACAAAAATGCCTTGGGGCTAAGTTGGGTGAGGTTCATTTATCGCAACAGATCAATAGATGTAGGAGAAAGGACTAACTTGAAGCTCAGTTAAAATTTCAAGGTTTTTGTTGTTGCAATTGAAGCTTCAGGGACTAAATAGAAATCAAATATACTTTTTAAGGGCATAATTTATAAAATACCCTTTCTTGTAAAAATAGTTCTCCTAATGTGCTTCAATGCAGAGTAGCATATTCCTCTTATATATGTGACACAGTGACAGCTACTTTGATTTTCGTGTATGATTTTCTGGGGTGTTTTGTGGGTTAATTGGTTTATCAATTGTTTGCTTTATAGAGCACAATAACAAAACTTGATTCATGTAACCAACCTTAAAATGTTGGGATAAGGTTTTGTTGAGTTGAGTTTGTTTATCAACAGTCTATGTGCTTTCTGAACGTGATGCCCCCAAGTTTAGGTGCAAGGGGCTCAATTTTGTTGTATTCATTACTCTTTTAATGTACAACATTCTGTTAATCATCACATATACAATTGGAGATTTGATATGGGATGTGTCCTTTATCTTTGGTGTATTTTTGTTTCAGTGAAGCTCTCTTCCTCTACCCTCTACTATATCGCATGCCATGAGTTTTTTTTTAATCTGGCTGTATTTTCCATTTCAACTCTCTTATACTCTTGCAGAATGGAATCTCAAATCAAACATGCCATCGTAGTGAAAGTTATGGGTCGCACAGGATCCAGGGGGCAGGTGACTCAGGTGAGAGTCAAGTTCATTGATGACCAGAACCGGTTTATCATGAGAAATGTCAAGGGACCAGTCAGGGAGGGTGATGTTCTCACCCTGCTCGAGTCTGAAAGGGAGGCAAGAAGGTTGCGGTGATTACTTTGCGGGTTCTTATGTCTGCTCAAGGTTTTGAATAGTTAGCTATGGTGTCAAGCTCTTTTGCAGAAAACCTTTATTCGTTTTTGTGGTTTTGGGATATTCATGCAAGACTGGTTTGAGTTTGGGCATGTATGAGATGCTTGAGTTTTCAATTTAGTCGAATGCTTTGAGTCCTTTATGTTTGAGAAATAGCTTTAGTGCTATTTGATAAAATTTTCAACTTGCTGAAAATTTTATTTTAGTGACTCCATTACTGAACTGTTAATGTTTACGGCTACTAGTTTCGTGTTTTTTCAAAAAGATTTAGTTATGAAGTGTTACTGCAAGGTTCTGAATGATTCATGCTCCTTGGCTGCTGTGATGCCAAATAGTTTTTTTTTTTATAATTAACACATGCCAAATATGAGTTTAAACAACACTAAAATAGAAAAAGTTAGAACTATGATTTGGAGTTGGAGTTATAATGTGAGATTATTTAAATCATGAATCAATTTGTAGTTTGAGTTATAATTTAAGGTTGGAATTTTGAGTGATTTGAATAGCCAACCCACCTCATTTTGGGTTGTGCGACCCGAAGCAGATCAGTCAGGACAAATGATCATCTTCCAGAAAGAGCAGAGATTGCTAGAACTTATGAAAGAAAGGAAGAATTACTTCTTGAAATAGGTCATTTTGCAGTTGGATGACAGCAGGGCATTTGTGGTAAAACATTTCTTTGTCTGCAAAGCAGGTTGTGATGGAATTCTCAAGTCCAGGTTGAAGATGGATCTAAAGCCACTTCAGCTCAGAACTGATCTTGGGGTGGCTTAGCGGAGGGTGTGCGTGGTTTGTAAAAAGCCGTATATTTAGCTTAAAGAAGTAGACATTGATTGATGAGAACAAAATCAAACACTATTAATGTTGGTGGCCGAGAGAGAAATATCTCAATCAAATACTGTTACTTTGTGAAGTTGTCAGATTATTTTTTTTTAAAAAATTAACTTGGAAGTCCAACAAGTAATTGTCGCAACCAATATTTCACTTGGTACCTTACATGCAGTGAATATTTTCTCGTTCGCATATGCTCTGCGTTCAACTCGGAAAGGCTTTTGCTTGGAATTGGTTAAGTCAGATTTCCTACTTGAACAACTGTTCATCACAGTAATTTAGGGTCCCAAACATGTAATTTGGTTAGCGTGAGATTGACGGATATATTCTTTCACTTCAGTTTCCATCACTTCTATTTTCTTTAATTATTTTCTTCTTAACCAAATAGATAAGCATGTGTTGCACTCTTGGAAAAAAAATAGGGTCTATTATACATATATTTTATATTATTATTGATTGGTGATATCATGTGTTACTCCCGTCGTTGTTGTAATAAATATTTTTTTGTACACCGGGATGGTTCGAGTTAGGAGGGCAATTTATCAAAAAGCCCAACCCCAAAATGAAAAAAGTCTTGGGCTTAGAATATTTATTTCAAGCCCAAATCGAAGAGGCCATTTCAGGGAAAAAACCCCAAATCCTTGAGCTTTATATTAACCCTACTAAGGGTTTGTTTCATCTCCGTCATACATCGTCTTGCTTTGGAGCTTGCAGACTCGCTAGCCTCCGCACTCACTCTCTCTGTCTCCTCCAAGCGAAGGTCGGTCTGTCGTTATTTATATATACATGTTTATACGTATTTATCACGCTAATTTATGTTTGTATCTATTCTGCAGTTGTGAATCGGAAGATTTGAAAAAGCAGCAATGGAGACTGCTGTTATAGCTCCTAGCATTCTGAATGACGACAAGATTCACAGCTCTGTGATGCTTTTCAACCGATGGTCCTATGACGACGTTCAAGTATCATTCTATCTATCTGTGTGTGTTTGTGTGTGTTTTTCGTCTGATCGTTCTTTGCAACTTAGCCAATTCACAGATTCATCTATGTATTTTAAGCTATTTAATTTTCTTCGTTCAATATTTTCGCTAGATCTGTTTATAACTGCTGGTAATTTTCTTTGTCTCATTTTCTTGGAGCTTATATGCAGCTGTGGATAATAATAATACCTTCATATCTCTATGTATCTATGCAGTTTTCTGAAGTATTGAGAGAAAGAAACTAAATCATCATATATGTGTGTGTTGTTATTCCTGTAAAATGTGTTTATTTGGGTATTCTGCTATTTATGAACGATTGCTCAGAAAACAGAATGCATAAACATGAGCAAACAGACAGTGAACAAAGTTAAATGATAAATAAGTCATAAAAAAAAAAAAGAATGAAGCTGAAAGCACTACCATTGACTAATTATTGAATAATCTGATAGAATAGCAAAGTTGGACTAATTATCTAATAATCTAACCAACTGATTGTAGTAACCTTTTTTTTTTTTTTTTCCTGACAAACAATGAGCTTAGACCTGTATTGTTATGAGTAAGAAAAGCTGGAACTGTATTGCTTTTATGGTGAGTGACCTGTTGCTGGCTTTTGGTGTATTAAAATTTGCTGATGGTTTTATACTGGTTACCTATTTTTTTTTTGTCAAGTGTTGGGTCTTCACAAGACACGGGATTCAATTAGACTATTCTTCCTCATTTCCCAAGGATGATTGTTGGACACGGATACAAAATTTTCAAAAAAGTAGGGCACGGACACGCTTACAATACGCTAAATAATTTATATTTATATATATGTATATATAATCATGTGATAAAATAAAAATATTATCATAATAATCTATTAATTCATCATTTTCTTAATTCTAAAAATTCACATCATGATATTACTGCGTAAAAAGTATAATATGAGATATACTGATATACATTCAACATTAACATTCATGATTCAACAATCAATGATTATTAAAACTTTTTTTTTCAAAATATTTTACTTTGTAACACTAATTTTCATAAATTTTCTAGAGTCCCAATTTTATAACCATATTTTTTTCTTACATTATTTTGATATTAAAAGTTTATTTTATTTGTATATCAGTTTGTATTCACCAAAATTATGTTACATTAATGCCCTCTTTTTAGTGTAATGATTATTACTTTTATATTATGATTGTGATTGTGACTCATATCCCTTTAAAATTACAAGAATAACTCCTAATTATAAAATTATTTGAAAAGTTCTCAAAAAATTATAAATAAAAGTCTTGAGCGTGTTGGCAGTGTGTCCTAAAAAAAATTGAACAATAAAAAATTGGACACTCATTTTAACATGTCCGTGTTTTCCAGACGAGTCTGACATCGATACTCTGCCTAAAATTAAGTGTCCGTGCTTCCTAGTTGTCTAGCATTACGAGATAAATTGATTAAATGGGTCATGAAGTTGCTCTCTCTCTCTCTCTCCTCTGTTGGATCAAATATTTGTTTTTTTTTTCTCACCCTCATTACTTGTTTTCAGGATTTATTTTCCCAAGACCCATCTGTATCATCCATACAATATGCTGCTAACCTGTGTGATCAGGCTGGGTGTAATTGTTGTGCTTGATTCCATTTCATTATGTATCTGATTACTCTAGCTATCTACTTTAAATTTTTTGGAGCTGTTTGCATGATTCCATTTCTTCATAGTCAGTTTTTATCGTCTTTCGTTTTATGTTTGCTGATTTTTAAGACTTGCTCTGATTGTCTGTTTTGGCCTTGTATAGGTCAGTGACATTTCTGTGCAGGATTACATTACTGCAACTGCTTCCAACCATCCAACCTATATGCCTCACACTGCTGGCAGGTACCAAGCTAAACGGTTTAGGAAGTCCCAGTGCCCTATTGTAGAGAGGCTGACCAACTCCCTCATGATGCATGGACGGAATAACGGGAAGAAGCTGATGGCGGTCCGCATTGTCAAGCATGCTATGGAGATCATCCATCTGTTGACTGACCTAAATCCCATTCAAGTCATCGTTGATGCTGTTATCAACAGGTATACAGAATTACAAATAATGATAGGCTATTTAGTAATTTTTGGGATGTGAAATCTTCTATTTTAACAGTCTATATACTCCTGCCTGCTACATTTTTGAAGTTGCAGGGTAAAGTGGGAAAATCCTTTTTTTTTTTTTGCAGTTTTTGTCATCTTTGACTTCTGATTATGGAATTAAGAAATTATTAGTTTTTTTTTTTGCCTATTTTAAAGGAATCATGCAGATTTTTTGTAGTGCTTAAAGCATAATTTGGTGAGACAGTCACATACTTAAGATCATATGCCCTCTCTTGTCTGTGACAATTTCATGTTTTTAATCCAGTGGACCGAGAGAAGATGCAACTCGAATTGGTTCTGCTGGTGTTGTGAGGCGTCAGGCTGTGGATATTTCTCCCCTTAGACGCGTTAATCAGGCGATATATCTCCTTACAACTGGTGCTCGTGAGAGTGCTTTCAGGAACATTAAGACCATTGCAGAGTGTCTTGCTGATGAGCTTATTAATGCTGCCAAGGGTTCTTCGAACAGGTAAAGGAGCATATTTTTTGCTTACTCTTTTTTCTGGTTATTATTGTTGACTAGACCCCATTACTTCTTCAGATAGCACTTTTCATCATGTTGTCTATTTGACCCATGCTGTTTTCCAGTTTTGTTCATCTTTAATCATTAATATTTATGCAAAATCAATTTTTGTAAGGTTTATTTTCTGCATGTATGCAGCTATGCAATTAAGAAGAAAGATGAGATCGAGAGGGTTGCAAAGGCCAACCGTTGAGAGTGGATCTCTTTGGTGGTGTGGAGGAGCTTCATATTAGGACAGTTTTGCTTGTGGTGCTCCCTATTTCTTTTCTAAGAGCTATAGAACTCGCCAATGAGAAAAAGTTATGGTGAACTCTTTGCTGTTTTGTAAGGATTAAGGTTTTTCTGTCGTCTTTTTCGACATTGAAGACCAACGTATCGTTTGTTTTGATTTGGTATCACTACTGAATGAATGCTCTGGTTCATTGGTACTTGGTTTTAATTTAATTTAATTTATATTCTGGCCTTTTTCATTTATGCCAATTATTTTGGGGCTTTACGAACTGATATCTAATGGTTGTGCACATATCAGATTGTTGATTTCCCTTTATACTATTTTACTTTTTGTTATTCGTTTTTTGATCACACTCTTTAGTTGTCATTGGTGGATGCTTTCACTGCGATGATACACACTCATTCTGGCCCTGTCTTCCAAGTGATCCCAGTTAGGTTGGCTGTTTTTGCCTTGAGCTGCTATTAAATGCAATTTGAAAATTTGATTTGTTTGGGTTATTGTTGGGGTTTTACATCCAATGGATGAATCTAGAGAGGTTCGGCTCAATGATCCGCAAGGATTTTCAGAAATTTCTTCCCGGTTAGATTAATCATGGCTTTTTATTAGTCATCGGTTGAGGCAACTAGGTCTTTCATTCGTGTCTTGTGATGTGAGTTTTTATCGGATTTTAGCGAGTTTGTATTAACAAATATTTCACTTATATTCGATTTATTTTTAGATTAATTTTTTTTTTTGATGTGTTTATTAAATCGTGACTAATAAATTGTGTTACATCGAGTTTGTGTTGTGTATAAGAAATTGTATATAAAAAAGTTGTATTTTGAATTTTTTTTGATCGGTTTTACTTATATTAATTTTGTGTTAGATGGTGCCATATTTTTTTTTAGAGACAACTAGTCTTAGAGGAAAGATTAAAAAGAAGGCATGAAGGTTTGGAAAAGGGTAAAAGATATTTGACAATAATTTGTTTACACAACAAAAAAATGTGTGTCGTATATCAATGCATGAAATGATCATATTTGAAACCATGGAAGAGAAATTAAAAACAAAGAGAAGCAAAATTCCATGTAATTATTCGAATTTCGAAATCAAAAATCATTCAAAGCTATGCTTTTTTTTTTTCTCAGTTCACTTGCACAGTGACGTAACTTTCCACAGATTTCTCTTTATTTGGGTTGTGATCAGATGCATCGCTCGCTTTTCTCTTTGCTATTTTTCATGAATCTAAAAAAGAAAAGAAAAACTATTTCCATGCTTTTTAACGTTGGAGAATACTTTCCACGTCCCATCGAATCGAAAATATATGTCTCTTTATGAATGAAAACATAAATGTTGATAACCCATTTTAGCTACCTCACTCCCAAGTGTGTGGGCATTGAATCTACCAGTCAGACCCCTACTTACTACTTTCACATTCCAGACCTCATTCCACCAGAATTTCTTTGGGTTCAAACCTCTTTCTCTCTTTCTCTCAAGCCATAATGCAACAACCAACCCTTCCCTTCACCTTCTCACAACAACAACCACCATTTCTAACCTTTTTTTATTTGGATTATAAATAACTGAACCAATTTTTTCTATCATCTATATTTGCTACGCCATATCTTCATATGGCTCCAAGGCAAAAACTTACAATGTTGGACTGGACCCCCCAAAAGGCCTCGACAACAGACACGCTTCGGTCAGCTAGAACCAGGATGACTTCAAACGTATACTAGAAGGCAAGTAGCAAGAACCTTGAACCCTGAGAAAGCGAGAATTTCCGACGACCTGCTCTTCCTTTGGTTATATACCAACTCACGATCAGTTAATTCTCGTGACTTAGTGGTTTTGGCTTCGTATGAATACTTGATGTTCCCTTCCCCTTTCCGGTTCAAAATTTCTGGCTCCATCGCGGATTATAAGTGTATAGCTAGAAGATGCAACGACAAGATACTGGCTGATGATTCCTACTACAATGGCTTCTACACTCCAGGTTTGTCATTTTGGGGTTTTTTTTGATGTTGCCTCTTTATCATTTTTCAATCATAAACATGTTGATATATATGTATATAGGAGAACTAAGGCGCTAGGTTTTGCAGATGAATTATTTTTGTTCTAATGGAGCATTATTTTGTGTGTTGAGAGATGAAAATATGTATACAAATGAAAGAAATGAGATGTGATTTAGGAAAATGAAATAAGGATTTCTCTTATAAGCAAGTTTGAGAGGGTCAGATGTATGTATCGTTACTTGTATGAAGAGGTTGTTCTGGGACGGAAGATTATCAACTTAATGATTATTGCCAAACTTGTAGGTAGTGAATATGCTCTGAATTTGGATGGCAATCACCACCAATGATAAGAGGCATGTAAACCCTAATGCATAATTCGAGTAACAACATGGATGAACTATAAATTCAGATGTTATGAGTTTGAATTTTAGTCTTATTATGTGGTGAGGCTGTGACGAATTATCTCTCATGAGTATTTTGATTTCGGTGTAGATGACATGTCTTTAGTCAGACTAGACTGTCCAAAAAATTTGAGGTGTACGTAATCAGATTCTAATAACTCTTACGGTTGAAAAAAAAAAAAAAAAAAGGGAGAAAGATAAGAGGCATGTGGGAGGAAACTTTTGGAGCAGGACGCACACATATGGGCTGACTATTTGATAGCAAATTAATAATGGATGATAGATCAATTATGTATTCTCCCCCTAAGTTTTAATAAAATAACAACACAAAATTTTCATGTTTCTAAAATAATATATAAAACCTTTTATCTGTCTTTTTGGTAAATAATCATTTTGCTGTTACTAGCAACAAAAATTTGAAATTTACAACTTCGACAGGGTTTTTTTCTTACAATAAGGAATTTAGGTGTGTCTTTGTCAATTCTGAAATATTAAGGGAACTTGTGATTATTTTTTAAAAACTCAGGGGGTGTCAAGATAATATTCTTAATCACATCGATGACTTTGGGCCTCAGAGGGCTTCATAGAGACATGCTGTAAACCTAATCCAAATTTGGACTGGGCCCTTATCACTGCAGGTTGTAGACCTGGCCGGAACAAGTGCTACACTGCTCTGATCAAAACTGATACATATAGATGGGCTCCAGGTTGAATAGGCTAATGCACTTAAAACTTCTTTAGTTTTCCATGTACAGTTAGCTAGTCCTTGACCCCGATTATATGGTAATAATCCGTTCAAAATTCTAATTAACTGCAGTACATATATATAATAATGCAGTTTGAACCTAATTGGCTTATCTAATCCATCGTAACCATTGGTTTGGTCCTGAGTTGCACATGTACAAATAAAGAATGGAGATGATTTGAGTTTTTTTTCTGGACAAGCTTGCCTTTTCCTCATCATCACTGCATTCACACTAGATCTCTCGTTTTCCTTATCACGTGCAATTAAAGGGAACATGTAGAGCTAACTTATCCAATTCTTCCAAATTTTTTCAGACAAGGAGTGGACAACATTGCGATCAGATCACTCTACTACCATCATGCCAAAGGTCTTTTCTTCAATAGAATAGGATACCTTTATTCATTATCTTAGATGGGCCCTACACCACTTCATAGCCACCCAATCAGAACTAAAACACCAGAAACGGGGACGACAAGAGCTCTATAACTTTGAACCAACTTAGAAACTTTTACATGCTTGGCTTCTTTGTAGTTGGTGACTTTATACTCTTAATGTTTCAGCTGAAATAGGTAAAATCTCTTTTGTTCACCATTACCTCTGATAATTAATCAATAATGTTATTTTGAGTTCTTATCAACTCTAATTTAAATCGTATCTTTGAACTAAAAAAGCAATGACAATGGGATAAGTGATCATTATTTTTTTAGCAGCTAAAAACATTTTTATGAATTTCTATTTCTAAGCAGTATAGACATGATAGACTTGTCATCTTTATTTTGATTAAAACAATGTTAGGTCGGAAGAGTGTTAGACACTCATAGTGTTGTCTCGCATGCAGAGAGATTGTAACCGTGAGTCAAAGGCATGGGACATGATAGAGTATGCAAATATCAATCATCTCTATTTTGATTACCATGTTTAATTGGTTAATGAGAGGAAGAAATTCATGACCCTTTTGCCATTTGGCTAACGGGTGTGAAGTGACAAATTTGATCGTTGGTTGGTAACACCAGTTGTGAAAATGCCCAAATGATGAAGAGAAGTAGAGAACAGAAGGTAAATATCTTGTTTCATTTTTGTTCTCGTCGAAGTAAAGATTCACACCAATGCAATTCAATTAAGTTAAATTCCATATCTTCTTCATTATGATCACATCCTTGAGGGCATTGTTAAAGGCTATATGCAATAATTCAAGTCCAAGATAACGATGCATGAAAATATATTTTCTTTGGAGTTTTTCTTCTTACTATTTTGTATAAAACATAATTATTTTCTGTGGTTGTTCATTAGTGGGGAATTTTTTCCATGAATACTCATGGAGATGGATGCACTGTAATGCATAGAGATAGCATTAATGCAAATTTTGCTATTACAACATAGGGCTTGCGGAAAGATTAGTTAAAAAAGCCAATATGAGAGAGAGAGAAACAAGTCTCGCTTCGCTTTAGAGTATAGAAAACTAAGTAGACTTTGTTTACAACTCCAAATCAATTAAGGACGTTATTANTTACTTGTATGAAGAGGTTGTTCTGGGACGGAAGATTATCAACTTAATGATTATTGCCAAACTTGTAGGTAGTGAATATGCTCTGAATTTGGATGGCAATCACCACCAATGATAAGAGGCATGTAAACCCTAATGCATAATTCGAGTAACAACATGGATGAACTATAAATTCAGATGTTATGAGTTTGAATTTTAGTCTTATTATGTGGTGAGGCTGTGACGAATTATCTCTCATGAGTATTTTGATTTCGGTGTAGATGACATGTCTTTAGTCAGACTAGACTGTCCAAAAAATTTGAGTTGTACGTAATCAGATTCTAATAACTCTTACGGTTGAAAAAGAAAAAAAAAAAAAAAAAGGGAGAAAGATAAGAGGCATGTGGGAGGAAACTTTTGGAGCAGGACGCACACATATGGGCTGACTATTTGATAGCAAATTAATAATGGATGATAGATCAATTATGTATTCTCCCCCTAAGTTTTAATAAAATAACAACACAAAATTTTCATGTTTCTAAAATAATATATAAAACCTTTTATCTGTCTTTTTGGTAAATAATCATTTTGCTGTTACTAGCAACAAAAATTTGAAATTTACAACTTCGACAGGGTTTTTTTCTTACAATAAGGAATTTAGGTGTGTCTTTGTCAATTCTGAAATATTAAGGGAACTTGTGATTATTTTTTAAAAACTCAGGGGGTGTCAAGATAATATTCTTAATCACATCGATGACTTTGGGCCTCAGAGGGCTTCATAGAGACATGCTGTAAACCTAATCCAAATTTGGACTGGGCCCTTATCACTGCAGGTTGTAGACCTGGCCGGAACAAGTGCTACACTGCTCTGATCAAAACTGATACATATAGATGGGCTCCAGGTTGAATAGGCTAATGCACTTAAAACTTCTTTAGTTTTCCATGTACAGTTAGCTAGTCCTTGACCCCGATTATATGGTAATAATCCGTTCAAAATTCTAATTAACTGCAGTACATATATATAATAATGCAGTTTGAACCTAATTGGCTTATCTAATCCATCGTAACCATTGGTTTGGTCCTGAGTTGCACATGTACAAATAAAGAATGGAGATGATTTGAGTTTTTTTTCTGGACAAGCTTGCCTTTTCCTCATCATCACTGCATTCACACTAGATCTCTCGTTTTCCTTATCACGTGCAATTAAAGGGAACATGTAGAGCTAACTTATCCAATTCTTCCAAATTTTTTCAGACAAGGAGTGGACAACATTGCGATCAGATCACTCTACTACCATCATGCCAAAGGTCTTTTCTTCAATAGAATAGGATACCTTTATTCATTATCTTAGATGGGCCCTACACCACTTCATAGCCACCCAATCAGAACTAAAACACCAGAAACGGGGACGACAAGAGCTCTATAACTTTGAACCAACTTAGAAACTTTTACATGCTTGGCTTCTTTGTAGTTGGTGACTTTATACTCTTAATGTTTCAGCTGAAATAGGTAAAATCTCTTTTGTTCACCATTACCTCTGATAATTAATCAATAATGTTATTTTGAGTTCTTATCAACTCTAATTTAAATCGTATCTTTGAACTAAAAAAGCAATGACAATGGGATAAGTGATCATTATTTTTTTAGCAGCTAAAAACATTTTTATGAATTTCTATTTCTAAGCAGTATAGACATGATAGACTTGTCATCTTTATTTTGATTAAAACAATGTTAGGTCGGAAGAGTGTTAGACACTCATAGTGTTGTCTCGCATGCAGAGAGATTGTAACCGTGAGTCAAAGGCATGGGACATGATAGAGTATGCAAATATCAATCATCTCTATTTTGATTACCATGTTTAATTGGTTAATGAGAGGAAGAAATTCATGACCCTTTTGCCATTTGGCTAACGGGTGTGAAGTGACAAATTTGATCGTTGGTTGGTAACACCAGTTGTGAAAATGCCCAAATGATGAAGAGAAGTAGAGAACAGAAGGTAAATATCTTGTTTCATTTTTGTTCTCGTCGAAGTAAAGATTCACACCAATGCAATTCAATTAAGTTAAATTCCATATCTTCTTCATTATGATCACATCCTTGAGGGCATTGTTAAAGGCTATATGCAATAATTCAAGTCCAAGATAACGATGCATGAAAATATATTTTCTTTGGATTTTTTCTTCTTACTATTTTGTATAAAACATAATTATTTTCTGTGGTTGTTCATTAGTGGGGAATTTTTTCCATGAATACTCATGGAGATGGATGCACTGTAATGCATAGAGATAGCATTAATGCAAATTTTGCTATTACAACATAGGGCTTGCGGAAAGATTAGTTAAAAAAGCCAATATGAGAGAGAGAGAAACAAATCTCGCTTCGCTTTAGAGTATAGAAAACTAAGTAGACTTTGTTTACAACTCCAAATCAATTAAGGACGTTATAAGCACCGTCTCAAAGTCTCCAATCAAACCAACATTCATTAGCTAGTTGACATTAAGAAAGTGGAATAATCAAAGCAAAAGAATAACAGTTCATCAGCATGAAAAATCCACATACACACACGATTATATACTCATTGTAAACACACAAGCGTACCATAGTTTAAAATTTGGAGGTCACCCCATTAAAAAAGAGAGAAATGACCGTTCAAACAGTGACTGAACTACATGGTTTTATGAAACCAAAGGGGCAATGTTCTCCCTAGGCCACAACATAGTTCCGTTCACGATAATAGACAGAATATACACAACATACCAGACATAAAGAAGCAATCCAACGCATTTACCTCTAATATATTCTCTTAATCACGCGAAAGATTTTCTAAACCTTCGTGTTCATCAGCCAAAGCAGACNGCATGTGGGAGGAAACTTTTGGAGCAGGACGCACACATATGGGCTGACTATTTGATAGCAAATTAATAATGGATGATAGATCAATTATGTATTCTCCCCCTAAGTTTTAATAAAATAACAACACAAAATTTTCATGTTTCTAAAATAATATATAAAACCTTTTATCTGTCTTTTTGGTAAATAATCATTTTGCTGTTACTAGCAACAAAAATTTGAAATTTACAACTTCGACAGGGTTTTTTTCTTACAATAAGGAATTTAGGTGTGTCTTTGTCAATTCTGAAATATTAAGGGAACTTGTGATTATTTTTTAAAAACTCAGGGGGTGTCAAGATAATATTCTTAATCACATCGATGACTTTGGGCCTCAGAGGGCTTCATAGAGACATGCTGTAAACCTAATCCAAATTTGGACTGGGCCCTTATCACTGCAGGTTGTAGACCTGGCCGGAACAAGTGCTACACTGCTCTGATCAAAACTGATACATATAGATGGGCTCCAGGTTGAATAGGCTAATGCACTTAAAACTTCTTTAGTTTTCCATGTACAGTTAGCTAGTCCTTGACCCCGATTATATGGTAATAATCCGTTCAAAATTCTAATTAACTGCAGTACATATATATAATAATGCAGTTTGAACCTAATTGGCTTATCTAATCCATCGTAACCATTGGTTTGGTCCTGAGTTGCACATGTACAAATAAAGAATGGAGATGATTTGAGTTTTTTTTCTGGACAAGCTTGCCTTTTCCTCATCATCACTGCATTCACACTAGATCTCTCGTTTTCCTTATCACGTGCAATTAAAGGGAACATGTAGAGCTAACTTATCCAATTCTTCCAAATTTTTTCAGNTAATACTTTATTTGATAAACAAATTTGATATCATATTAATTTTAAAAACTTATATTTATCGTATATTTTTCATACGATAAACTTGTATTATAGAGGTCTTTTAATACCACCAAGAGAGCTGATAATATAATCGGAATCAAATATATTATTTTATACATTTACTATTGTAACCCCCAGGTTATAAAATCAAGTTGTCATCAATGTAATAAACATTGATTGAAGATATTTTTGTTAATTCAACATTAATACGATAAAATAATTTTCTAATTAAACAACCGATTGAATTAAATAATTATTATCTAACGTTTATATCGTGTATTGTCAAACACTAGATAAAATTATGTAATATGCTAATACCATATTTAATCTTGTCTTTAATCCATTTGTATTGTATTAGACTGTATTATTTTATTTAATCCATCTATTTTTTATACGGCAACCAAACGAGTCCTATGTTTTTTTGGATAGGGTAATATATCTATATAATAAAATATGAGTGTGTTTGAATTTTATCCCAGTCATATTTTTTCCCTCAAAATCATCACCAATCACTTACCTTACCCATCATCCATTTGTTAGACTCAAATGTCAAATCACATCATTCATTTCTATCACATATTTAATCATTTATATATCTCCTCCCTAAAAATATCACACCACTCATTTCTATCATATATTTAATCATTTAATATTTAATTAATTTGTAGTTAATATATTTTAAAAAAAATTAATATTGTGGGATCGATTTTTTAGACGCTCGAATTTTATATTTTATCGTGCCTTAGGCACGGGTTATGACTAGTATATATATATATATATATATAAGTAATACTATTTAGACCTAAAAATTTGGCATAATTTGCTGATATAATGATGTAATTTCATAAGAATCATTAAATTAACACAAAATTTTAATATTTGATAAAATTTACAGTAAATTCAAAGGTCACAATGAATTATGTCAACAAATTATATCAATAAATTATGTTTCAATATCATTCTTCTCTTTTTCTATCTCTCTCTCTCTCTTTATATATATATATATATATATATATATATATATATATGATACGGGTGACTGAGATTTACTCAATCCAATAGTTCAAATTATCACAAAAAAATTTTCTCACTTAAATTAACCCATATTTTTCCCTCAAATTTGGGTTAGATTCCACCCAAATTTTAAAAATTTCACCTATCAAATATCTACTTTCTCATATTTATTTCTTTTTTCTCCTATTTTTTTAAATAGGTGGACAAAATTAATTTTGAATTGTGTAATTATAAAAAAGAAAGAAAAAATAAATTGTTATTGCATATTATTATACTATATAACAGATGTTTGATTTTTTTGTGTTATCCAATGCTTTTAGGCATGAATTATTGTTAGGAGATGATATTTTTAGAATTTAATTTTAGAACAATATTATTTAAACTAAATTTAATGATCTAATTTATTGATCAAATCACTTATAGTCATTGGATTAACATAGGTCTCAATATTTGTTTAAATCGATAATCAATTCAATGGTTATAATTAATTTTATCAATAAATCATGTTAATAAATTAAAGATAAATAATCTTATTATTAATTTTAGGATTTTCTATACGCGAACAAATGGGAGGATAGTTTATGTACTTTCTATTTTGTTTGTTGTCAAAATCATGAGAAGATAAATGTAGATATATTGCTTTCGGTTAGGAAAAAGACAAAAATACAAGTGGATAGATTTAAGAGCTATTTGAAATAAATTCAGATAAAATTAATTAATTTATTTTGGGTTCAATAATCAGGGTGTCTGTTTATGTACATTTTTACTAATCCATTCTTCGATTTGATAAAAAGAAGGTCATCCACTAATAATATATTAATATTATTAGGATATAATTTGAAGATATAATAATTTGTGAAATTGAATAGATAGTGGAGTACATTTAATGTTGATACACTTTGATAATTTAATGACCACAATTATTATGCCTCGTAATATTTTCAAAATTAAATACTCTATCCGTTCTTAAATATCTGATGTTTTAAACAATTTTTTTTGTTTCATAATATCTGTCGTTTAATGAAATCAAAGCATAATTAATATTTTTTCTTTCAAATTTACCCTTAATTTTTTAATACATTAAATTAGATGAAAGTTAAGTGCCTTTCATATTCTTTTTCTTCCCAATATGTATTGAATAAGAGTATTTTAGTCTTGTGTAATTATGTTTTACTCATATTAAAGTTATTTAATAACTTCCTTAATTCCTGTACAAAAACCTTAAACGACAGATATTTAGAAACGGAGAGAGTATAATTTATTACCCATTCAATAAGAATGAAAGATTTAGTCAAAAAAAATTTGTATTAAAAAATAATTTAATAATATTGTCGAAAGATTTTATATATCGTTTTAAAAATATTATTTAGACTTACTTTGAGGACTTAATTTGTCGATCTAATTCAATACATCCATTGAATTGAAATTAATTTTTATCTGACATTCACACAATTAATTCAATGACTCTATTGAATTTGATCCATATAACATTATTCTATTATTTTTTGTTTAAAATGATGGTTCTTTTCTATTAGGAGTATTATGAATTTAAACAAGTTTATTTTGTTGATTAAACTATTTCAAGCCTTAGGAATTGGTACTTCGATAAAGACACATGGGCACAAGGTCCAGAACGCCAATTTGGATTAGGACTGGGGGCCCCACATTCCCCGGGAATTGTGTCTGTTTGCTTGCTGAGGTTGCGCTTTTGTTTGGTATGAGAACAGAAATAAAACAATGAAAAGTCAAAGAATAAATAAAATAGGGAAAATTTCAGCCATACACTATTCACTTTATCATATCTCCACGAACATCATTATTTTTTGAATTTTTACTGGTAATTATATCCGATTAAAGGTGTTAATTAGAATGTCATTTTATTTAATTACTCATGATATATTTTAAAATTTTTTGTTATCTATATCCTCTATAGATAGACATATCTTCAATAAGACCCTTATTTTGTTTAACGTTTTTTACGTATTAAAATTAAGAAAAATTTAAATTTGATTTGAGTTGATTAAAATTTTAGTCGATTAAAAATTATATTTTTTTAAGTATTAAAATTTGAGCCGAATAAAATTTTATTCAAAATTAAAATCAAATTTTAATCAACTTGTATTAAATTTTAATCGGCCTGAATTTTGATATATAAAAAAATATAAATTTTAATTGATTTTAAGCGAATTTTAATCGGGGCTAATAGCTCAAGTAGAGCTCAAATCGGCTTAAATTTTAAAATGCAAAAAATCTTTTAACAGGCTCGAATTTTAACTTAAAAAAATAAAATTTAATTAGTTCGAATCGAATTTTAATCGACTCAAATTTTATAATGTAGAAAAAAAAATTTAATCAACTCGAATTTTAATATGTAAAAAATTAAATTTTAATCAACTCGAATTTTAATCAAATTTTATGTAAAAAATTGTTTGAAGATTTATATAGCGGCAATTTTGATATTTTAGATAATTTATTTTTGTTAAAAATGGTGGTTTAATAACAGGGGGTGTCAGAGATATTCAAATATAAACTAGAAAGAGTGTTAGTGATGTTTTTGATAATAGATGAGGTGTTTTTGAAGATATGATAAACTAATAGAGGTGTTACTAAAATTTTTTCAATAAAATATTATTTTTGGTAAAGAAGAAAAATAAAAAGAATTGAAAAGTGGATGATTTTATTAATTCTTTTAACTTGCCAAAATTTATCCCTTTAAAATTGAGAAAAAAATTAAAAAAAATTAATAATGTGTTGAAATGTATTATATTTATTTTTATATTTTTAATATATGCATAGATCTTATTTATCTATTATATATATTATATGCAAATTAATTTCATATACAAATATAATAATATAATCTATATATTTTCGAGTTTTTCACTTTTTAGTCCTACTAAATAAAAAAAAAAGCCAAAATTTTATACTTTTCACCAAACATAAAAGAGAAAAATAAGTATTATTGTAGGAAAAAAGACAATGGCTACATGTCTTTAATGGTAGGAAAAATTCTATTCACACTCCCCGTAGTTAACCATATCTTCAGAGACACTCCCTATAAATTCTGAAATTACACTGCCACCCCTTGTCAGTTATCACTGGCTGACGGCGTTAATAGAGATAATAAATTTACTAAAATGCCCATGAAATATATTATANCTATTGAATTTGATCCATATAACATTATTCTATTATTTTTTGTTTAAAATGATGGTTCTTTTCTATTAGGAGTATTATGAATTTAAACAAGTTTATTTTGTTGATTAAACTATTTCAAGCCTTAGGAATTGGTACTTCGATAAAGACACATGGGCACAAGGTCCAGAACGCCAATTTGGATTAGGATTGGGGGGCCCACATTCCCCGGGAATTGTGTCTGTTTGCTTGCTGAGGTTGCGCTTTTGTTTGGTATGAGAACAGAAATAAAACAATGAAAAGTCAAAGAATAAATAAAATAGGGAAAATTTCAGCCATACACTATTCACTTTATCATATCTCCACGAGCATCATTATTTTTTGAATTTTTACCGGAAATTATATCCGGTGTTAATTAGAATGTAATTTTATTTAATTACTCATGATATATTTTAAAATTTTTTGTTATCTATACCCTCTATAGATAGACATATCTTCAATAAGACCCTTATTTTGTTTAACGTTTTTTACGTATTAAAATTAAGAAAAATTTAAATTTGATTTGAGCTGATTAAAATTTTAGTCGATTAAAAATTATATTTTTTTAAGTATTAAAATTTGAGCCGAATAAAATTTTATTCAAAATTAAAATCAAATTTTAATCAACTTGTATTAAATTTTAATCGGCCTGAATTTTGATATATAAAAAAATATAAATTTTAATTGATTTTAAGCGAATTTTAATCGGGGCTAATAGCTCAAGTAGAGCTCAAATCGGCTTAAATTTTAAAATGCAAAAAATCTTTTAACAGGCTCGAATTTTAACTTAAAAAAATAAAATTTAATTAGTTCGAATCGAATTTTAATCGACTCAAATTTTATAATGTAGAAAAAAAAATTTAATCAACTCGAATTTTAATATGTAAAAAATTAAATTTTAATCAACTCGAATTTTAATCAAATTTTATGTAAAAAAATTGTTTGAAGATTTATATAGGGGCAATTTTGGTATTTTAGATAATTTATTTTTGTTAAAAATGGTGGTTTAATAATAGGGGGTGTCAGAGATATTCAAATATAAACTAGAAAGAGTGTTAGTGATGTTTTTGATAATAGATGAGGTGTCTTTGAAGATATGATAAACTAATAGAGGTGTTACTAAAATTTTTTCAATAAAATATTATTTTTGGTAAAGAAGAAAAATAAAAAGAATTGAAAAGTGGATGATTTTATTAATTCTTTTAACTTGCCAAAATTTATCCCTTTAAAATTGAGAAAAAAATTAAAAAAAATTAATAATGTGTTGAAATGTATTCTATTTATTTTTATATTTTTAATATATGCATAGATCTTATTTATCTATTATATATATTATATGCAAATTAATTTCATATACAAATATAATAATATAATCTATATATTTTCGAGTTTTTCACTTTTTAGTCCTACTAAATAAAAAAAAAGTCAAAATTTTATACTTTTCACCAAACATAAAAGAGAAAAATAAGTATTATTGTAGGAAAAAAGACAATGGCTACATGTCTTTAATGGTAGGAAAAATTCTATTCACACTCCCCGTAGTTAACCATATCTTCAGAGACACTCCCTATAAATTCTGAAATTACACTGCCACCCCTTGTCAGTTATCACTGGCTGACGGCGTTAATAGAGATAATAAATTTACTAAAATGCCCATGAAATATATTATATCTATAATTTGCATCTATATATATTTTTCTCATATATTACATTATACATAAATAACTAATTTGTGTTTAACCTTGGGTTGATATACTAACCAGACATATAAAAATAAAGCAACTAGAGTAAGTTCAGCCACTCGATTGTTTGCCTTCTGGTTCACACAGAGAGAGAGAGAGAGAGAGAGAGAGAGAGAGAGAGAGAGAGAGAGACCGAGGGAGAGGAGATCCAATCGCTTGATTGCTTGTTTTCTGAAAGTATGGAGTCGAAGAAGAATCCTTGGAGTCGAAAATGATCGAATGAGAAGAGGCTTGATTCACTTGTGCTTCAGGAAGATCAAGTCATCATTGATCGATCAATAGGTCCTATTTTTTGTGTAGAAATTCTTGACTTTTTGATATGGAAACCTACAAGATATGGGTATGTTAGACAATTGGCGTTTAGTGATAATCATTTATATCCTGTTCCAATTTTTTGGTTCTTTAGCTTGCTAGGAGTCTTATTCCATTATCACATGTCAGATTATAGAATAATAAAAGAGCAATGAATCTTATTCTTATTTTTACTCATACCAGTTAACTTTTTTATTGCATTCATGTGATTTTTTGTACTAGTTTCGTTACATTTCATGCCAACCGTCAATGCTTTACTTGTGATTTTGTTGATTTAAAGCTATCTAATATTTTTTCTAAGTTATATATTTTTTTCCAAAGAAAGAGGTTTTAGTTGTTTGAAGGCAAGATTAGATGCAATATTAAAATTGTTTTATTTGAGGATGGTTTGTTATTTTTTCAATATTATATTGAGGATTTTTTTTTTGTTTAGTGAAAATGTGTTTTTTTCTTCATATTTGTGGTAGGTTTTTATTATTTCAAAATTCACAAATATGGTTGTAGTTTGTCATGATTTTCTCTTTGAATATGATCACAAATAGTACAATATACAGAATATTGATCCAGATAAATATTGGCATAGGGACTTGTTAAAAGATATCTGTGAACTTGCAATGTCCCATATTCCATCAAGTGCAGCTCTCAATGTATAATGTGGTGTGTCTGGTTCAAATGAGAAGATGTTGGTTGAGCATGGCAAAAGCTTGATGGAGATGTTTGCATTGCATGAGACTACAAAGCAGATAAAACTTTCTAGTATATTGTAATTAAGTACTAAGTAATGTTCCCTGAGTTATGGGCAACCATTGGAAAGGGAACAAGCTGGGCTTGTCCAAGGCTGTGGGGAAGCATAAGCTGCTGACTCGATTGTGTATTTTGTCTGTTGACCGGACATTTTTGTATAGTGTGACTCTGATCCTAGAGATATAATTTTGTTAAACCTCAGGTGTAAACTGACTTAACTGTTGGCTGAGTTTTTTTTGTGTAGTTTGACTATGAGCCCAGGGATATGATTTTTGTAAAGCTCAGGTGTAAAGTGACACAATGCTAATTACATTTTGATGATCAATATATTATGAATGACTTCAAGTTGATGTACAGTAAATTAAAACAGTCTTACAAATTATGATGAATTCAACATTAATCCTACAAAATAATCATAAGTTTAACATTTTGATAAATTTAACAACTGTAGTGTTGAACTTCTACAACACTTTTGGACTTTTTCACTCAATCTATCAATTGATCAAATTGGGTTTCCAATGATATAAATAAGTTGTGTAAATGATGGTACAGTCTATTTATACATAAAAGGATAATTTTGGAATTTTATAAAAAATTTCAATCATGTCATCCACTTTTTGTAATATAGAAATGGACTATTAAGTACCAGGGGTGTAAGTGAAGAGACAATACAAACAAGAAGGAGTGACAGTAAGGTTTTAGAATCTATAGAGGGTGTCTCTGAAGATATGGTTAACTATGGGAGGTATGAATGAAATTTTCCCTTAATGATATGGAGCAGGCACGATTTAAGTAAATTTCTAATGCCCACTTTCTAAAGGATGGCAATTAAAACTAGATTAGGGATGTCAACTTTACCAAGCAATATGAACATGACATGAGACCATACAATATAATTTTAAAAATGACACAATACGTTAACATGAATATATTAAATTTATCGAGTTTATGAGTCAAGAATCACTTGTACAAGAAAATAAGCATTCTTTTAGTTTATTCATTTCTCAATTTAATATTGTATTTAATTATTACTTACTATTATAAATGTTGATACGACGTGACGCAATACAACATAACATAATTTGAAATTACATAACTCAAAAATGACATATTCAAAAAGATATATATATATATATATATATATATATATATATATATATATATATATATATATATATATATATTGCGAGACCCGATCATGAATTTTATACATATTAGTATAATTATGTGGACTAATTGCAATTATATGAAATTAATTATTAGATAGAATTTTGTGTATGAAAATAATATTGGGTTGGTTTTGTAATCACTTAAAAATTTGGAGGGAGACAAATAGAATTATTAAAATTACATGAAAATATCTTTACACATGTGTCAAACAAAAGGTGGTGGGTTATTTTAAAAGTTATGTATGTGGTGGGTTATAAGTGTGGGTAATGCATGGAACAATGTGTGTGTGTGTACTTTAATATGTAGTAAAGTGAATGTATTTAAAAGACAAACAGGTGTGTGTGTGTTCTGGCTATAAAAAACCGTGAGTGAGGGAGAGTAAAGGAGAGGAAGAAAAGAATGAAAGAAGAATATGGGGGACTCCATGCCAAACCAAAAGTAAGAAGAAAATAAGAAAAAAGGTGGAACATGTAGGACAGTTGGTATAGAGACGAATACAAAAACACTGGAAGGATCCATCGATAGAACCGAAGGGCCGTAGATCGATATATTTGAGGTGGGTATATATCTTTATATGTTTTAGAAATACTATTATAAGATGATGTTAGATGATAGAATTTAATAGCATTCTCTAGGATTATATATTATGTGCTTATGTGATTGGATAATGTTTTGTATTGTGCATTGTGTATTATAAAATGTGACGCACTATTTGAGACAGGAGCGTCGATGTCTGATCACTGGGCGTGCAGTGGTGTGCTAGCACTGTGGTGTTCCCAGGAGGTTTGGGAGACACGGAACCATGTGGGATCGATTACCCGATGAGGGGTAGTATGGATGTATTGTGACTTGTGAATGCTTTGAAATTGGATTGATGTTCTTGTTTGATACATGTATTTACGTAGTATTTACCTACTTTTGTGTATTATTATCATTTTTATTTCATATATGACATGTATACTCACTGAGTGCGTGGTTTAGCTCACACCCCTATAGCTTATCTTTTTCAGGTACAAGAGAGGGAGATATAGATCAGTCCACTGTCAAAAGGGTTGAGTTTTGTACAAAGTTAGTATAAAATTTTGTTCGTTACGTCTTTAGTTTAAATGAGTAAATGATACAGGTTGAGGGACTGTATAAGAAATTATTGGGTATGTTATGTTAAATGAGAGATTATTATAGTAGGTTAATAGTATATATATTTGTAAACAGACTCAACAGGCATACTTTGTGATGTATGCTATGTGGGTGTGAAATTTTGTATCTGTCTATAACCTCGGAAACAAACAATTGGTACATGTATTATATATGGTATAGGTTATGAGACAAGTTTACTATCATGCTTATTAACTAAGGTGATGAGTGATATTGTTGCACCTGTGGGATTAATTAGTGTTTTATTAATCTATATTATATATACGTAAACAGGTGTATCAAAAATCTCGTCACGTCTCATCCTTGAGATATCGGAATGGGCGTGACAATTTAGTTGGTATCAGAGCTAGAGTTTATAATTTTATGGTCAAATTGAGTTTAGCATGACAGTGGACTTAGAGATTGGTCTGTTTAGGTGGGGTGTTAGAAGTCCGTGTGAGTGTATAGAATATATATTGCATATTATCATTACCCATATAAGATATTTACATGTTTTACAGTGATACATGGAGGGAGAAGGTTCATCTTCTCGTGCTGGAGATAGGGGAAAAAGACCTCATGTAGAGGAGGAATCAGGTGATCGGGAAACTAGACAATTGTGGGAAGTAGCAACTAGATGCTTTGAGCAACATACAATGCGAGCGAAAATAGTAAGACCCAAGGGTACCTTATACGAGCAGTTTAAAAAGCTTGATCCATCAATATTTAAGGGAATTGCGGGTCCGTTAGAAGTAGAGAATTGGTTACGACTCATCGAGATGATATTCAAGGTGATGGGAGTCGGCGAGGAGAATAAATTGTTATTAGCCACTTTTATGTTATCAGAGGAAGCCCAATATTGGTGGGAGGCTATGGAGAGAGCATTGCTACCAGTGTGCACTGAAGGGGAAGCCGGTTTAGTTCCTAGAGTTTCCACATGACAGCAGTTTACAGATGCTTTTGATAAGAAATATTTTCCCCCGAGTTATCGATACACAAAACAGAATGAATTCCTACATCTGCAGCAGGGGAATCAGTCAATGATGGAATACGAGGGCAAATTTAATACTTTATCTAGATTTATGCCTTCTGTTGTCACAGATGAGGGGAAAAGATGTAGAAGATTTTGGATGGGGCTAAGTTACAATATTAGATCCCGTATTTTGATGTTGGAGTTAACAACATTTTCAAAATTATACAACAAAACCCTAATTGTGGAAGCTGATCTGAATGAGATGGAAAGTGCAAGTGAGCAGACAAAAAGGAAAAGATATAAGCCAAGTGAACAGGGTTTCAAGGGAAGTTCCTTTAACCAAGCTTGGAGAGGAATGTTTCCAAAGGGTGCAAGTAAGAAGAAATCAAGAGTCCTATACCAGAGTCGAGGATAGGGAGTAAGGGGATCATTTTCATTTGCACCGGGTCGAGAGATGGGACAGACTCAAGGGAGTACAGTTACTTGTTACCGTTGTGGGCAGGTTGGGCACATTGTACGAAACTGTCCTATGGGAGGATCAAGACCTGCTATGTCACAACGTTGTTTTTTATGTGGTTAGGAGGGACATATGCAGAGAGATTGTCCGCAGATTTCTACCCAAGGTTCATCGAGAGGCAATGCATCTACGGTGTTTCAAATAGCAGCGAGTGGCAGCGGTCGAGGATGAAGAGGTAGTACTGGAGGTGGCACGGGAGGTAGAGGTGTTGGTGGCAGTGGACCGAGCGGACGTGAGGCTGGAGGTCATGTTTTTGTACTTACCCAGTAGGATGCTCAGGCGAACCCGGATGTGGTTATAGGTGTGATATCTATTTTTAGTTAACATGCACGATTACTTATAGATTTAGGTGTCACACATTCATTTATATCATTGTCATTCTCCATGCATGCTAATAGACCACCTATTCCGTTGAATTGTGGATTGACTATAGCTACTCTCACGGGTGATTGTGTTATGACTAGGATAATATATAGGCAGTGCCTAGTTCAAGCGAGTGATAGAGAATTACTTGCAGATTTGATACCTTTTGAATTCCAAGATTTTGATTTGATTTTAGGAATGGATTGGTTGTCTACATATCTTGCCACTATTGACTATTTTCGTAAGGAAGTAGTATTTAGAATTCCACATATTCCTTTCTTTCGATTTTTTGGAGAGCGATGCCTTGAACCGAGGAATTTGATATCAACAATTAAAGCCAGGAAATTACTCAGGAAAGGATGCTACGGATATTTAGCTTATGTGAAAGATACTTAGAGAGGTACTCCTAAACTGAAGAATATTCCTGTGGTTAATGAATTCGGTAATGTGTTTCCTGAAGAGTTTCTAGGGTTGCCAGCTGATCGGGAGGTGGAATTTGTGATTGAGCTTGTGCCAGGAACTAGTCCCACATCCATTACTCTATATAGGATGGCTCTAGCTAAATTGAAGGAACTTAAAGTGCAGTTACAGGATTTGTTAGATCGGGGATTTATACGACCTAGTGTATCTCCGTGGGGTGCACCAGTATTACTTGTAAAGAAAAAGGATGACACTATGAGATTATGCATTGATTATAGATAGCTAAATAGGGTGACTATCCGGAACAAGTATCCATTGCCACGTATTGATGATTTGCGAGATCAGTTACAAGGTGCCCGGGTGTTTTCGAAGATTGATCTTCGGTCAGGATATCATCAGTTGAAAGTACGGGATATTCATATATCGAAGACTGCTTTTCGGACCAGGTATGAACATTATGAATTTCTGGTGATGCCATTTGGTATGACTAATGCTAATGTTGTATTTATAGATCTGATGAACCGAATATTCCAACTATATCTTGATTCATTTGTGATAGTGTTCATTGATGACATATTGATACACTCCCGTTGTGAAGAGCATATGCAACATTTGAGAGTGGTACTACAAACATTGAAGGATAGACATTTATTTGCCAAATTCAGCAAATGTGAGTTTTGGTTGGACATGGTTGTGTTTTTAGGGCATGTAGTTTCTAGTCATGGTGTATGTGTTGATCCAGCAAAGATTGATACTGTAGTTAATTGGAAAAGACCGAGGACAGTGACAGAGATTCAGAGTTTTTTGGGTTTGGCAGGTTATTGTCGGAGGTTTGTACAGAATTTCTCCATTATAGCTATGCCCTTGACTCGATTAACTCTAAAAGGGCGTGAAGTTTGAGTGGTCTGATAGATGTGAGCAGAGTTTCCAAGAGCTGAAGACTAGATTGACGACTGCACCAGTGTTAACCATTCCGTTAGGTAGTGATGGGTTTGTGGTTTATAGTGATGCCTCACATCAAGGTTTGGGTTGTGTGTTGATGCAGCATGGTAGAGTGATAGCTTATGCCTCCAGACAGTTGAAACCACATGAGTGTTATTATCCTACCCATGATTTGGAGCTTGCAGCTATTGAATTCGCACTGAGATTATGGAGACATTTTCTATATGGGGTTACCTGTGAGATTTATACAGACCACCAAAGTTTGAAATATCTGTTCACCCAGAAAGAGTTGAACCTGAGGCAGCGGTGCTGAATTGTGCTTATTATAGATTATGACTGCACTATTCATTACCAGCTAGGAAAAATAAATGTTGTGGCAGATGATTTGAGTCAAAAATCATTAGACATATTGGCTAGTTTATGAGTGATTCGGAAAGGTTTATTTGTAGATTTGAAATCATTGAAAGTGCATTTGGGGATAGGAGAGACTACAACTTTACTTGCTACCCTAACTTTGAGATCAGTGATAGTGGACAGGATCAGAGAGACATAACAATTTGATCTCCAAATTGAAAAATTGAAGAAAGGGGTGAAGACTGATTTTAGTGTTGACAATGCTGATGTTTTGTTATTTGGTTCTCGGTTATGTGTACCTAATGATGCAGGGTTAAAAAGAAAAATTCTAGAGGAAGCACACAGTTTAGCATATGCTATGCATCTAGGTAGTACAAAAATGTATCGTGACTTGAGAGAGCATTATTTGTGGTCTGGAATGAAATGAGAGATAACGGAGTTTATGGCTCGATGTTTAGTATGTTAGCAGGTAAAGGCTGAACATTAGAGATCAACTGAATTATTACATTTTCTACCGATTTTAGAATGGAAGTGGAAGTATATCACTATGAATTTTGTGAGTAATTTGCCCCGAACGCAGAGAGAACATGAGGCCATTTGGGTAATAGTTGAGAGGTTGACGAAGTCTGCTCATTTTCTAGCTGTTAAGATGTCTTATTCTCTTCACAGACAAGCTAGATTGTACATTGATGAGATTGTGAGATTGCATGGTGTACTTGTATCTATTGTCTCTGACATGGATCCACGTTTTACTTCAAGATTTTGGCCTAGCTTACAGACTGCGTTGGACACTATTTTAAAGTTTAGTATAGCATTTCATGCACAAACAGATGGACATATAGAGCGTACGATTCAGACATTGGAGGACATGTTGAGAACTTGTGTTATGGACCTTAGAGATAACTGGGATGAATTTATGTCTTTAGTTGAATTTGCTTATAATAATAGCTATCAGAGTTCGATTGAGATGACACCATACGAAGCTTTGTATGAGAGAAAGTGTAGGACTCTAGTGTGCTGGAGTGAAGTGGGTGAGAGGAAGTTTTTAGGTCTAGAGATTGTGCAGATGACTACTGATCAAATTAAAATTATATAGGAGAGCTTACAGAGGGCACAGAGCAGACATAAAAGTTACACAGATAATCAACGTCGTGACTTGGAATTTGAGGTGGGTGATCAAGTATTCCTACGAGTATGACATTGGAAAGTGGTCATTCGTTTTGGCAATAAAGGGAAGTTGGTTCCTAGGTATATTGGTCTGTACAGCATTGTAGAGCGAATTGGAGTTGTTGCATATCGGTTGAAATTACCAATGGAGTTGTTCAGGTTACATGATGTATTCCATGTTTCTATCTTACGAAAATACTTGCCTGACCCATCGCATGTGTTGACTTCAAAACCGATAGAATTAGCCGATGATTTGACTTATGTAGAGCAGTTGGTTTAGATTTTGGATAGGATAGGAAAACGATACTGTTGGTAAAGATTTTGTGGTGAAGTCACTCAGAAGAGGAAGTAACCTGACAGACTGAGGAAAGTATGCGGGCTCAATACCCTCATTTGTTTAATCCAAGTAAGTAATTTCGAGGACGAAATTTTTATTAGTAAGGAAGAGTTGTGAGACCTGATCATGCATTGCAAACATATTAATATAATTATGTGAATTAATTGCAATTATATGAAATTAATTATTAAATAGAATTTTGTGTATGAAAATAATATTGGGTTGATTTTGGAATCACTTAAGAATTTGGAGGGAGGCTAGTAGAGTTATTAAAATTACATGAAAATATCTTTACACATGTGTCAAACAAAAGATGGTGAGTTATTTTAAAAGTTATGTATGTGGATGGGTGTATACCAAGGGTTTGTGTGTGTCTTGAGGTATAGTAAAGTGTGTGTGTACTTTAAAATGTAGTAAAATGAATGTATTTAGAAGACAAACAAGTGTGTGTGCGTTGGCTATAAAAAAACCGTGAGTGAGGGAGAGTAAAGGAGAGGAAGAAGAAAGAAAAAAAGAAAAGAAAAGAATTAAAGAAGAATTTGGGGGACTCCATGGCAAACCAAAAGTAAGAAGAAAATAAGAAGAAGGTGGAACAGGTAGGACAGTTGCTATAGACGGATACAAAAACATTGGATGGATCCACTGATAGAATCGAAGGGCCGTAAATCGATATATTTGAGGTGGATGTATATCTTTATATGTTTTGAAAATGCTATTACAAGATGATGTTAGATGATAGAATTTAATAGCATTCTCCAGGATTATGTTCTATGTACTTATGTGATTGGATGATATTTTATATTGTACATTGTGTATTATGTATTGTGAAATGTGACACATTATTTGAGACAAGAGCGTCGATACTTGATCACTGGGCGTGCAGTGATGTGTTAGCATTGTGGTATTCCCGGAAGGTTCGGGAGACACGGATCCATGTGGGATCGATTACCCGATGAGGGATAGTATGGATGTATTGTGGCTTATGAATGCTTTGAAATTGAATTGATGTTATTGTTTGATATGTGTATTTACTTACTTCTGTGTATTACTATCATTTTTATTTCATATACGACATGTGTGCTCACTGAGCGTGTAATTTAGCTCACACCCATTTAGCTTCTACTTTTCAGGTACAAGAGAGGGAGATACAAATCAGTTCACTGTCAAAAGGGTTGAGTTTTGTATAACGTTAGTATAATATTATGTTCGTTATGTCTTTAGTTTAAATGAGTAAATGATACAGGTTGTGAGACTGTATAATAAATTTTTGGGTATATTATGTTAAATGAAAGATTATTATAGCAGGTTAATAGTGTATATATTTGTAAACAGATTTAACAGGCATACTTTGTGATGTATGCTATGTGGGTGTGAGATTTTGTATTTGTCTATAACCTCGAAAACAAACAATTGATACAGGTATTATATATGATACAAGTTATGAGACAGGTTTACCATCATGCTTATTAACTAAGGTGATGAGTGATATTGTTGCACTTGTGGGATTAATTAGTGTTTTATTAATCTATATTATATATACGTAAACAGGTGTATCAAAACTCTAGTCGCGTCTCATCCTTGGGAGACCGGGATGGGGCATGACATATATATATTATTTTTTTATTTATTTTTATTCAGAATGATTTTTTTTAATTTTTCAAAATGATATATATGAGACAGGCATAAGATGACATACCAATCTTGAGAGGATCTAATATGTTGTGATGGATTTGATTAAATGTCGGGAGTTATTGATAATCTAATGGTTATAATTTATTAAAATTTTATATTAGATCTCCAAATTAGATCGATGACATTGCTAAAAAAAATGTGGTTTAGGTCAGTTGTATAAATTTGTCCATAATTGTATTCTCTTAGTATTCTTTATGAGTAGATTCACGGGATTTCTTTTGTTTGCAACATGGGTAATGGAGAGAATATTTAATGTAATGGTGAAACTACATCATTATTCTCATATAATGCCGAAACTTAGTAATAATATAATAAGTGGGTAGATCAATCCCACATAATTTAGTAACTACATTTTTGTGTGATATAGTTGATGATGTATGAAATCGAGAGGAATGAGTAGTGGGAGCAGAACGAGCTTTGTGAGTGATGAATGAATTGTGTGTGTGTGTGTGTGTGTGGGTAGAGTAACAATAAGCAAGAACTCAAGGAAATAAATGGTTTCTAAGCTGAAGAGTTAGTCTGATTCACCGTAATGGAGGCTCTTACTTTTCTAATTTGTATTACTTCGAAAAAAAGATGATTACACTCTTGAGGTTACAATTGCACACTAGTTTGGTAACGCAAGGGTCTGCCTATTTTTATGTACACTAGCGTAATGTGTTGTTTGTGGTATTTCAAATATAGTAAAATCACTTATTAAAATTTTTGGTTTGAAATATATAGTTTAAAACAAAATAGTAACAATGAAGAATAAAACAGTTACAATATTATGTACAAAATAGTAACAGATACGAATAAAACAACAACCCAATAAATCTATGTTTAAACAATATAAAAATTGACCCGTTTACAGAACAGAAACTGAACTTAATTAAGACTAGTGCTTGACATTGTGTCCTTAAAACAAATTTCACTCCTACACATGGTGTTTATGAAAATCAAAGCGTCTGACACCCAGAATATAATGATCTCCACGAGGATAGAAGTAGCACTCCAATCTATTCGCCCAGTGAACTAGAAATTATGTTATACACTCTCCAAATACTGACTGCCTTAATGCAGAAATGTAATGTACTAATGTCTATCTTAACTCCGAAAATGATTGATCCATAATGGTAATGAGTTTGAATTTATATAGACAAATTAGTGACTGTTTCATATAGTTACCATGCAAAAAGACACAACTCAGAAAACACACATGCAAACAGAAGACACCAACGCGTAACTATTCACTCTTGAATAAATGCAATTAAAATTCAGAACTAAAAGGAACCAGTGAGAATTTTAAATCCAACGGATATTGAAATTAAATTCCAGATTAAGAAATTCACGCCCAATTGTTAAAAAAATTTTTCCAAAAAAATAGAGTTTGGTCTGACCCCAATCGTGGCGAGGCATGCATGTGTGGTTGAACTGAAGGCATGTAGACGTTCGTTTCGCTCAAAAAATTGTGGTATTTCTTGGGGCCCAATTCCATAGAGCAAACTTAGCCTATATATACCCATGCAAAACTTCTTCCTCAACTAATGTCGGATTAGTGTCAAACCCTATATTCCACAACATTTATTTACACATTTTATGAGGATCATTTTAGAGTCTATTTTTTCATTCATTTCTTACTTAATTTGAGTAAATAAATATGCTACGTTATTCTCCTCACGGCGTAGAATATGAAACTACGAAAGTTAACTCGAAATAACGAGCATTTCCCACTTTAATTTAGGCTTAAAATCGACAAAAAAATTAATTTTTATACTTAAAAAACTNAGAGAGGAGGGAGAAGCAAAGACACGTGGGTACAAGGTCCAGAACGCAAATTTGGATTAAAATTTGGGCCCCACATTCCACGGGATTGTGTCTGTTCGTTTGCTGAGGTTCCTTTTGGTTGTTGCAAATTTCCATAAGTTTTGTTTGATATGATAACAGAAATAAAAGAATGAAAAGTCCAAAAAATAAATAAAATGGGGAAAATTTCAGCCATATATTTTTCACTTTATCATATCCCTAACAACATCTTCTTTATTTTTTGTATTTTTTCTGGTACTTCTATCATATTAAAGGTGTTAATTAGAATGTAATTTTATTTAATTATTCATGATATATTTTAAGAAAAATTTTATCTACACCCCTTCTACATAGACATATCTTCAATGAAACCCCTTGTATTTTTTAAGAAAAATTTAAATTTGATTCCAGCTAATTAAAATTTTAGTCGATTAAAAGTTATATTTTTTTTTACATATTAAAATTTGAGCCGATTAAAATTTTATTGGAAATTAAAATCAAATTTTAATCAACTTGTATTAAATTTTAATCGGACTGAATTTTGATATATAAAAAAAATACAAATTTTAATCGGGACTAATAGCTCAAGTAGAGCTCAAATCGGCTTGATTTTTAAAACGCAAAAAAACTTTTAATAGGTTCGAATTTTAATGTAAAAAAATAAAATTTAATTAGTTCGAATTGAATTTTAATCTACTCAAATTTTATAATATAGAAAAAAAAATTTAATCAACTCGAATTTTAATATGTAAAAAAAATAAATTTTAATCGACTCGAATTTTAATCAAATTTTATATAAAAAAATTGTTTGAAGTTTTATATAGGGACAATTTTGGTATTTTAGATAATTTATTTTTGTTATAAATGGTGATTTAATAACAGGAGGTGTCAGTGATATTCAAATATAAACTAGAAAAAGTGTTAATGATATTTTTGATAATAGAGGGGATGTTTTTGAAGATATGATAAACTAAAAAAAGTGTTAACTGAATTTTTTTCAATAAAATATTATTTTTGGTAAAGAAAAAAAACAAAAAGAATTGAAANAAAAAAAAAAAAAAAAAAATTCTTTGAACTAGACTACTATAGAAATAAAACAATTAGATTATGTAATAGTTTGGTTTGATCTCCAGCGACTACTAACTTAATTTAATTATTACAATAAATTAGATTGTAAAATTACATTCTGATGCAGTACATATAGCAACAATTTTGACATTTTATTTGAACGTGATCAATGTCGTTCAATTATAAAATTCTAGAAGATTTATTTTATTTCTTAATTTAATTAAAAAATTAATTTATTTTACCTTTTGATTCAATTTTAGGATTTATTTTATTTAGTTTCTTAATTTATTTCGAATTCTAATTTCCTAGTTGCTTTTGAGTTTTACTACTATTTAAAGTCCTGTAAGCGTTAGGGAAAAATAATTTTTTATTATTGAATACAATTGAGAGAGTTGTCTCTTTTTTTTTTAATTCTTCCGGTATTTCGTAGGAATCAACACACTTATTAAAGCATTTAGTATTAGAATAATTCTATTTTAACCTAAAAATTTGATCTACTTTGCTTACATAATACTGTGGCTTCATAAGAATCATTGAATCAACATCAAGTTTCAATGTTTGATAAAGTTTACAATAAATCTAAAGGTCATAGCGAATTAGGTCAGCAAATTATGTTAATAAATTAAGTCTCAATAGCATTGCTCTTAGTACTGGTATTATTTGTGAATCTGACAGGCCTAGAATAAAAATTTGAATAATGCTATTTGGATTTAAAAATTTGACCTAATTTATTTGCATAATGATGTGGCTTCATATGAATTATTGGATCAATACCAAGTTTCAATATTTGATAGGGTCTACAATAAATCCAAAAGTCACAATAAATTAGGTCAACAAATTATGTCAGATTTTTAAATTCTAATAACATTGCTTTAAAAATTTTAACTGATATTTGTGCCTAAATGAATAATTTATTTTCATTATTCTATTTGTTCCTTGCACCTTTTTTTTCTACCCACTTTTCTAAGTCACATTCCAATAGTTTTGGTATAGAGGATGCTTTTCACGCTTACAACTTCACATGGCAAGTATGGGTGACTCTACGAGATCCTGTTCACCCATTTTAGCCACCTAACTCTCAAGTGCACCAATGAATCTACCGGTCAGACCCCTACTTACTTGCACATGCCAGAACTCATTTAACTAGCACTTCTTTATGTTTGAGTCTCTCTATCTCTCTCTCCGCCACAATACAACCATCACCATTCCCTTCACCTTCTCACATATCTACGTACCACAACTTTTTCTAAAACCCAAATTTACTGCTCCATGTCTTCATATGGCTCCAAGGCCTAAACTGCTAATGTTGGACCCCTCAAAAGTATCAGTATTTGAAGTTCCCTTCCCCCTCTTTCAGTTCGAAATTTCTTGCCCCATCACTGATCGTAAGTGTTTAGAAGATGCAACGACAAACAAACCGGGTGATATTTCCAATTTGCAAATTGCAATGACTTCGACATATTCAGGTTTTGTTAATTCGAGTNAATTTCAAAGAGTTACTACAATTTAAACTTAAAACGTTTAAATTTACAGATCATCTTTATTAATTCTTGAGCTACTCTTTAAGCTTAACACAAACTTTTCAGACCGGCATATACAACCTTTTATCAGAGTTGTTATTAATGAAATAATCATTTTTCTCTTGTTGGGGGTAGATAAAGTATTCCAACGTTTCAGTAAATTTAGGAATGACTTCGGGCTAAGCGAAGGAGGGCTTGACTTTGATAGACTTAAGGCCTAATCCCAAATTTGGACAGGGCCCCTCAAAGCCCAAAACTGCACTGCAAGTCTGCAAGCCCTTGTCACAACACGTTTTAACATTAGTGTTTTGGATATGAATATATTTTTTTAGACTTATTTGAGAGGAAGTGTGTGAATAAGTATTTTATTTTATTAAGTATAATTTTAATAAAACATCTTTTGATTAGGTACAAAATTGAAATAAAATTTAATTTTTTTTTACTTATCTACCCTTCTTTAAATTATGTATAATTTTTATTCTCTCATCTCTCTCCCTTATTTCCTCTTTATCTCTCTTTCTATCTCCGTCTCTCACCATTCGTCTCTCACTATCTCTTCCCTATTTTCTCTCCATCTCTCTCTCTCCATTACTCTTCTTATCTTTCCCTTGTTTTCTCTCTCTATCTCCCATTGATAATTTATTTATTTTTTCAAATATGTAAAGATTTAATTTGATTTTTTAATCTCTCTCCCCTATTTTTTTTCTCTTTCTCTCACTCTGTTCCCCCTATTTTCTCTCACTCTTAATCTCTCTTTCTCTCTCTCTCTCTCTCTCTCTCTCTCCTTATTTTCACATTCTCTCTCTNGTTTTTTTTTTTTGGCTTCTTTTCTTTCTACTCTATAATACTTATTGATGTTGTCTCTTTTTCATTTTTCAATCTTAAACGTGTCACAGATGAACTTTTTGTTGTTTATTAGAACTAAGGAGGTAGCTTATGCAGATGAATTAATTGTCTGTTCTTTCTATCTAATACAACATGATTTTATGTTGTGAGAGATGAAAATAAAGAGAGAAAATATGTGTACAAATAAAAAAGATGAGATATGTGATCAGGGAAAAATGAAGGAATAATTAAGGGTTCTTTTCTTTTTACTACTGGCAGAGTTTGGGCCTTTACACTAAAACAACCTCTGACTTCATATAGTCATCGTTTTATGAATTACTTACTCCTTTTAAAAAAGAAGAAGCAGTTCAATACATGAAACATTGAATTCACGAACAACCTATCAGTGCTGAATTCGCGAACAATCTTTGAGTATAAGGTTCAAGAGGGTCAGATGATGTATGTGTGAGGCTGACGGAGTATGTACTTAATTATTATGGTCAACTTTAAAAATATCATAGGTTTAATGTCAATCTTGTAGGGGGTGAATCTGTCTTTAATGACAATCACAGCACCAATGATAAGAGGCATGAGGCGAAAAACTTTTGGAGCAGGTCAAGCATATGAGAGCTGACTATTAGATAGCAAAGTAACAATGGATCATTGGTAAATTATGTTTCCACCCCCTAAAGTTTGACAAAATAACAACCCAAACTTTTACCAGTGCGTGTGTTTTTATTACGACACAGTAAATTTGAGAATGTTTATTTTATATTTGAAATATTAAGTCTAAGGGTGTGTCAATAATTTTAGGAAAAGTCGGGTGTTAATATAATTATCTTAGATACAACAATGACTTCGGGCNATCAATTATAATTGTTCTATAATATATCAAACAGTTACATCAAATAATTACATAAAATTATGATACTAATTCAATTTGTCATTCAGTTATTTATATAAACTAAAAAATTGTACTATTTAGTATCACAACATGGTTATACCAATTATATATATCTAATTTGGTATAATGGTAAAATCTTTTGTGTAATGATAAATTCAATTTCGTGTATATAATTGGTGTAACCATATCATGATATTAAATGATATAACTCTTTGATTTTTGTAAACAACTGAAAGACAAATTGTGTTAGTGTTGTAATTTCGTATAATTGTTTAGTGTAATTGTTTGATTTATTAGAACACATTAGTAGCTATTTGATGTATAATAGGATAATTATAACTAATTAGTGTAACTGATTGATGTAATTGTGTTATTGTAACATTGATCTAAGGAGAGAATGGTGAGAGAAAATAGAGGAAGAGTGAGAGGGATATAAAAAAATTAAATTAAATCTTTATATATTTTAAAAAAAAAATTATCAATGTGAGAGATTAAAAAATCAAATCAACATTCATTTGCAATTTGAGATCAATTACGAAAGTTGAAAAATCAAACCAAATAGTAGAGGTACATCCGCAAGAAAATACATAGATACACACATTCAAACCAAAGTTTCCTTACACTAGCTATGAAAACAAATAGGTACAAAACTAGCTAGTACCATGGTCTAAAATTTGGAGTACACTCCAATGAAAAAAAGAGAGAAGTGACTGTTCAAACAATGACTGAACCATTAGGGTTTTCGGAAAACACTTGGGGCATGAACTCCCTAGGCCACAACATAGTCCCGTTCACGAGATAGTAAATAGACAGTATAAAACATACAGATTATCACACATGAAGAAGCAATCTAACCCATTTACCTGCTCATGTAATCTTTCAATTAGCTAACCCTTCTTGTGCATTATCTAAAGCAGCCACGGTTGATCAGAGTGCAACTTCCCAAACAGGGCCAAGATCGAAGGTCTGCGTAGAAGGTGTTACATGCTTAGACGATATCGAAGGTGCAATCACGTTAGGCTGTTGGAGATCGGTAAACTCGTCTTCATTTATCAAAGAATTCAAAAATGAAGAGAAAGTGTCACCATTGCAGAACTCCATACCATCTTCTTCATTGCTACTGTTTACATGGCCACTTTCTAAATTTGTCATCAAAGCATCAGAATTCTTCAAGTTCTCGTGGCTATTATCGACATCGGGGTTTAAATCCTGATCCAGATTGTTGCCACAGACTTGTTGTGACCCAGAAAAATTAGGGCTAGGTTTGGGGTTAGGAGAAGGGTAAGATTTGAGGCTTGAGTTTGGATTTGATACTGTAGTACAAACTGTTTCAGAAGAATTAGGGCAAGAGTTTGGGTCCAGTGGCTTGTGAGTCCTAGGATCAATTCCTTGGTTGATGAGCTTTTTGCTGAGATGGGAATTCCAATAGTTCTTGATCTCGTTATCTGTACGTCCTGGGATTCTTCCAGCTATCAAAGCCCACCTGAGATGATCAAACCCCAAATAAATAACAGAGAACTTTCAGATTCAGCAGCTCAAATGGACGAACTGGTTTCAATTACATTTACACCATCAAAAGATTACGTATTAGTGATTGAATATCGAAATTATCATGCACGAGGTGTTTTGAACTATGTTAACATATCTCGGTACGTTTTTGATCAATATTTTGAAGTCCTTCGAAATTAATTTCTAAATTTCTACTTTATTTCTACCATGTTTTCAAAGTATTTCCAAAACTTTTCCGAGTTGGTAGAAACTATACAACCGATACAAAATTTTGATGCTCACCCAGAGAAAGAGAGAGACTTATACAATGAAACCCTAAAGTGATAAGAATAGACGTTATATAATTCGTGTTATTGGAAACTGAGATGAAACAGTAGAAAGATTGAAACAGTACCTGTTACCGAGCAATCGATGAAGACGAAGGATGAGATCTTCTTCATCAGGAGCAATCCGACCCCTCTTAACAGACGGCCGGAGATAATTCATCCATCGGAGCCTGCAACTCTTACCACACCGGAGGAGACCGGCGCGTTTGGGCAGCGTCCGCCACCGTCCTTCGCCTTCCCTCTTCACATAATTGGCCAAAAGTTCATCTTCTTCAGGTGTCCATGGCCCCTTCTTCAGTCCCACTTTGCTGCAACATGGTGTAGCTGTACTCTTGCTATTTGACATGGTCGCCGGCGATGCTGACGATGGATTCCTCATCTTGCTTTCTCTCTGTAGGTCTCTCTCTCTCTCTCTCTCTCCAGATTAGTTGCCGATGTGTAACTCTTAGGGTCTCTTTTACAAAAATGGGCTTGACAACACTAGATCATAGCTTATATTTTCCTTCACCATTTCAAGATAGAGCATTAAATTAATAGGTCCACATAATTATTAAATATTTAATAACTCTAATTATGATACATCAGGTGGTGTAGCAGAGGTGGTACATAATGGTGGTGTTCGTAGAATTTTTCTTAATTCATTTAAAATTTAAAAGGCTAATGATAGACTAATTAAAAAATAAGATAAAACATAAAGCATGACAGCAGAGACGATAGGCAGTTGTCTGCCAAAAAAAGAAGTTATTTTAACAATAGAAAAAACACTTACAAACATAAAAATAATTATAACGATAGTGATAAAATACTCATAAAAATAATAAATCATTCACAAAATTAATAAAAAATTTTATATACGACGAATCGCATAGAATCGTGGAGAGATAAGATCATAGGATCGACAATTTGGATATAGGGGCCCATATCGAAGGTAAATTGTATCACGTTGTTTGGTATGCTCCTATAATCGTTTTTTTTTTTTGATAAATTTTATTGTCAATTGCATTTACCTCAAAAAAAAAAGAATTTTTAGTCAAATCTCATAAAAATAAAACTTGAAGACTTAACATTCCTCCTTAACGTAACATGATAATGAGATACTATCCCAAAATGATAATGCCTTACATATCCCAAAATGATACATATGTAACATGATGATCCAATAATGAGATACTATAAATAAAAGTGACATTTCTTATATTAAATTTTTGGAAAGACTATATCAAACTCCATTGAAAGGGGTAAGACTATGGTATCCACACAAAAAAAAATTGTGGGTATGTATGATACTAAAAATTAGTCAACGCTAAGTTCGGACATCTTTGTTCGAATCTTTCAATTCATAATCTTTAACTCGAGAGGCATAGGTCAAAAAGCATCATTGACGTAACTCTCGTGTACACGATGATAGCCACAATTCGCACCTCTAAAAAAATATGTCACGTCTAGAGAATATAATCCATAACAACCAAATATTCTGGCATATGGGTCGTAACAGTCTCAAGGGAATTATGTTAATTATGCAAGGATCACAGAGATCACAAAAGGTAAATGTATACTATAAATAGGAATTAAATCCCTCGCATTGTAATCAATCAAGTATCTATGTCATTAACTCTGTGTAATTCTGTAACCTTCTACTCCCAAGTAATAAAAAACTCCCTAGGAGTAAGAGATTCTATTAAAATGAACTGGTCAAGCTTCTAAATTGATGACCCACTATAAATTTCTAGTTTACTGGTATCTGTTCATAGCTACCAGCTGGGGTGAACCACTTAACACCTGTGCCTCTCTCTACTGATTAGGTTATCTCTCAGTTCTCACCACCTAAATAAAACTCTTCAATTCCCTATCTACAACTGGACTTGGGCCATAATTTTCGAGACATCATCAGTTGGCGTCGTCTGTGGGAACAGTTTTTCATTGTTTTCTTTCTAATCTTTTGTTTATTTGATGGTTTCTACTCAGAACATGAGTAAAGCTCTAGCCAATCCCCAAGTCCGTCATAATCCACTAGAGAACTTTCTGATCCCAGAAGGAGACGTCGAGGGTCGCCCTCCAGAGGCAAACCTCCCTCTTCCCAACGAACTAGAGGCTTATCTCCGAACAATAGTTCAACTAATGAGGTAGAATCAGGAACTGATAGAGTGGATACAGACACATCAGTTTCCTCAGATCCCGCTAGCACGTCAAGAACTTCCTCCACCCTAGGCCAATCAGGACGCCCCTCCTCAGGAGCGCCAAGCCCCACCTAATGGAGTCATCGAGCTCCACGAGTGTAGCCACTCTGAAGAAAATCATCGAAGGAGGTACCCTGGTGAACGCGATGAAGATAAGGCCCACAGCAGGGTCAGACCCACTTATCTAGAAGACAGGCCCTATTACCCGCCAGATGCCATGGACCATCATTTGGAGCAAAAACTCCGTGAGCTCCAACGAGAGCTGGGTAATATGAAAGAAGTGGTTAAAGGAAGGACTCTTGACACCATGGATACCCTGGTCCAACAGACTGAATCGCCATTCACTCTGGAGGTCCTCCACTTCCCCCTTCCCCAAAAGTTTCAAACGCCGTTGATAGAGGCATTCGACGGAACCAAAGACCCAGTCGACTACCTGAACTCTTACAAAAACCAGATGGAGCTTCAAGGTTATCCTGATTCGATACACTGTTGGGCATTCACCATCACCCTCAAAGGGTCGGCAATAGTCTGGTTCAACCGTCTGCAACTTGTATCAATTTCCTCCTTCAGGGAATTATCCATCTAGTTCATATCATATTTCATCGGAGCAAGTACATACAGAAAGCCTTCCTACCATCTTCTGAGCGTCAAGTAAAGGCCTAACGAGTCCCTCCGAAGCTATGTACAACGTTTCAACCAGGAATGCCTAAAGGTGAAAATTATGGATGATAAGTTTGCACTGATCACTTTCATGTCTGGCTCGGGCTACAATCCAAGGACTTTCTCTTTTCGGTAGCGAAGAATCCTCAAGCCACCATGGCTGAGGTACTGGCGAAAGGCGAGAAGTACATCAACGGGGAGGAAGCCCTCCGTTTGAAAGGAGGCCCAACGCCGATTGAAGAAAGCAAGAAGAGAAGAGGTTGTAGTCCTAGGAAAGAGGGAAAACATGATCGATCCCCGAAACAAGACCGCTCGCCTAGGAGAAGAAGAGAGCCTTCTCCGAAGAGGAAAGGTAACGTCCGAGATCGCCTAGGTCTGCCCCCGCAGGACCTACAGCCGCGGTTTGCCCCACCATGACTGCCACCCCTTGAAACTTCCAGTCCAGAACGAAGTCCAGAACGAAAGGTTCTTCACGAAGTCCAGAACGAAAGGTTCATTCAGTGGCCACCGCGGATGAAATTCGACCCCAGTAGACAAGACCCCGCTAAGTACTGTGAGTTCCACAAGGACACAGGCCATGAAATCAATGACTGTATCCAAATCAAGAAGGAGATAGAGTACTTAATACATAGAGGCCACATGTGCCAGTATGTGGCAAGGGAAGGAAGAGCCTAGAATGATCAAGGACGAGAAGCCTGGGCCGCCGTGGCGGCACCTCAGCAGCATCAACAAGCTCTTGGCAAAATCTGAGTCATCTCGGGAGGCTTCGCAAGAGGCGAAAAATCCAGCTCAACGCGAAAAACGTATGCCAGGAGAGCCCGATCGCAAGATTTCCTCGAGATCCAAGTCGTCACTAAGGTACCCTGCCGAGACGTGGAGATCACTTTTTTTGATGCAGATCTCGAAGGATACCAACACCCGCATAACAACCCCCTGGTCATAATGGCGATCGTTGTATACAAAATCGTACACCGAGTACTCGTGGACAACGGAAGCTCGACAGATATCATCTTCCTGACAGCCTTCGATCAGCTTGGCATCAAAAGATCCAGGCTCGAACCCGTGAGAACCCACCTCTTGGGTTTCTCGGGAGAAAAGGTTCTGTCGACCGGAGCTATACAGCTCGTCCTGACAGTAGGAGACCAACCTTGCCAGGTTACGACCATTACACGCTTCCTTGTCGCCGACGCGTCTTCCGCCTACAACATCCTGTTGGGTAGGTTATCTCTCAACTCAATCAAGACATTACCTTCGGTGTACCACCTGGTGATGAAATTTCCCATTGAGAACGGGGTCGGCATGGTCCAAAGCGACCAACGCCTCGCCAGGGAATGTTATGTGGCATCGATGAAGCAAAGGGAGGTGGAATTGGTCCAACTGGAAGACTTATATATGAGGAACGAGCTGGAAACCAGACCCATTCCCATTGAGCAGCTGAAGCCCGTGCAACTGGATGAGGATCTAGAACACGTAGTCTTCGAGGGCTCCATGCTGCTCCCTGTGATCAGAGAGAAGATTATTTCACTTCTAAAAGATAATGTAGACTCGTTCGCATGGAAGCAGGAAGACATGGAAGGAATAGATCCCGCAGTGATCGTACAGCGCCTTAGCGTCGACTCACTACAAGCCCGTGAGACAGAAGAGAATAAGCTTCACTCCAGAACGACAAAAGGCCATCAACGAGGAGGTGGCAAAGCTGCTGCAAGCTAAGTCCATCAGGGAGGTCGACTACCCCGACCTGGCTGACCAACGTTGTGCTTGTAAAGAAGGTAAATGGTAAATGGCAGCTCTACGTCGACTTTACCGATCTAAACTGAGCATGCCCTAAGGACAACTTCCCGCTGCCCCGAATCGACTTAATAGTCAATGCCACGGCTGGCCATGAGCTTCTCAGCTTTATGGACGCTTTCTTGGGATATAACCAGATCAGAATGGACCCTAACGACCAAGAGAAAACCTCATTCATTACCGAGCAAGGGACCTTTTGCTATCAAGTTATGCCTTTTAGACTAAAGAACGCTAGAGCCACCTATCAAAGGTTGGTCAACAGGATGTTCCGAGAAAAGCTTGGCTCGACAATGGAGATATATATTGACGACATGCTCATGAAGTCACTTAAAAGCATAGGCACATGTCCAACACCTCGAGGAGGCATTCAGAATCATGCGATAGTATAGGATGAAGTTGAATCCAGTAAAGTGTGCATTTGGGGTATCGGCGGGAAAGTTCTTGGATTTCATAGTCAACAACTGAGGCATCGAGGCGAACCCGGATAAGGTAAAGACCGTCCTCGAAATAAAAGCACCCACCATCACACGAGAAATACAGCGCCTAACCGGGAGGATAGCGGCACTCAACCGATTTGTATCATGCTCCAGTGATAAGTGCCAACCTTTCTTCAAGGTTTTAAAAGCAGCCTTTCGGTGGGACGAAAAATGTGAAGAGGTCTTCCATGCCCTCAAGACTTATTTGGCCTCCACCCCGGTACCGGTTTACTTCTATAGCAAAGCCCTCTAGGGAGCTGAGGAAAGGTACCCTAAGATGGAGAAGCTCGTTGTAGCCCTCCTAATGGCAGCTCGGAGGCTCAGACCGTATTTTCAAGCCCATACCATCGAAGTCCCGATAGACCAACCAATGAGACAGGTACTCCACAAACCAAAAGCCTCTGGGAGGCTGGTGAAGTGGGCAATGGAGCTAAGTGAATTCGACATCAAGTTCAAGCCTAGGACCGTTATCAAGGGACAAGTCTTAACAGATTTTCTCGTTGAGTTCACCTCTCCGCCGGAAGAAAATGAAGAAGGCTGAGACTGTGTCCCCGACGTTCCGACCTGGAGATTGTACTTCGACAGAGCAGCAAATGCCCAGGGTAGTGAAGCGGGTCTCATCCTAACATCACCTGAGGGGTACAACCTGGAGTATGCTCTAAGGTTTGACTTTCAAGCGTCTAATAACGAAGTTAAGTACGAGGCACTCATCGTCGGCCTAAACCTTGTCTTATCAATGGAAGCACAACGGATAGTGATCTATAGCGACTCGTAGCTGGTAGTCAGGCAGGTCGAAAAGGAATACGCTGCCAGAGACGAGAAGATGGCACTCTACATGGCAAAGGTGCGCAGTTTGCTGAGGAAATTTATGGTGACTGAGCTGGTCCAAATACCGCGAGAAGCCAATGCTCGAGCTGACGCCTTGGCCAAGCTAGCCACTACCACGGACCGAGACATGCCAGNCTGAGCTGGTCCAAATACCGCGAGAAGCCAATGCTCGAGCTGACGCCCTGGCCAAGCTAGCCACTACCACAGACCGAGACATGCCAGGGGGGGTGCCCGTCAAAGTCCTCATTGAGCCCAGCGTACGACTAAACGAAGAGCAAATCATCGAAAACCAAGCCATGCCTGTCGAAGAAGGAACTTCGTGGATGGACCCCATCGTATCCTTTCTGCAAGACGGAGTGCTGCTGGATGATCCAAAGGAAGCATCAAAACTGAGGGCCAGAGCAGCAAGATTCACGATAATTCAAGGTAATCTCTACAAAAGGGGTTTTTCTTTTCTATTAATGAAATGTGTGACAGGAAGAGAGGCAAACTACATTCTAAGAGAAATCCACGAGGCATGTGCAGAAACCATGTTAGCGTGAGGACCCTGGCAAGCAAGGCCCTACGGCAAGGTTACTTTTGTCCGACTGTGAGTAAAGACGCCAAGGAGGTAGTAAAGAAATGTCAAGCCTGTTAGGTGCATGGTAACTTGCCGCACTGAGCCACCCTAGTTATTAACCCCTGTGGTCAGCCCCTGGCCTTTCCAACAGTGGGGTTTAGACATCTTAGCCCCCCTACTAGTCGGGGTCGGCAATGCAAATTCGTGGTGGTCGCAGTAGATTATTTTACAAAGTGGACTGAAGCCAAACCTCTAGCCAAGATCATGGCACAGAAGGCCAAGAACTTCATGTGGAAGTCTATAATCTGTCGTTTCGGAGTCCCCCGGGCATTAGTTTCAGACAATGGGAAGCAGTTTGATAACCCGACGTTCATTGGTTTCTGCGCCGAGCTGGGGATCAAGAACTATTTCTCGGCTCCTGCCCACCCCCAGTCCAATGGACAAGCCGAGGTGACTATCAGAATCATTAAGCTGGCACTCAAGACCAGATTGGAGGCCTCTAAGTTTCAATAGGTGGACCACCTCCCAGTAGTACTTTGGGCATATAGAACAACCGCAAGTACCGCGATCGGCGAGACTCCTTTCAGTTTGGCATACGGGACCGGGCGATGGCCCCAGTCGAGGTGGGTGTGCACTCTGCATGAGCCTAGCTATTCAACCCGGAACAGAATGAGAGGTCCCTGCTAGTAAATCTTGATCTCCTCGACGAAAAGAGAGACGAGGCATTACAGCGGATATTTTCCTATTAGAGAAACACGGCTAGGTTTTACAACAAGCGGGTGAAAAGAAGAAGTTTCAAACTGGGCGACTTGGTATTAAAAAAGTTACTCCTGGCAAGGAAAGATCCAACTCATGGCAAGCTCAGCCCCAACTGGGAAGGGTCTTACGTTGTGAAAAGGGTTATCCGACCTGGAAACTACGAGTTACAAATAGAGGAAGGGCGGGACCTACAACACTCTTGGAATGCGGATCACCTGAAACGTTACTATCAGTAACACCCCTTGAAGCCATCCTAATGACAAGAAGAGCTATTGTAAAAACCCATTTGTAGAAGTCAATGAATTTTTTTTTTAAGTCCTCATGAAGGGAAAGACCTCTGACGAACCCTACTAGCAAACACGGAATCCAGGCTCTTCAACCCAAGAGAGCTCGTAAGCTCGGGAATTCGGGCTCTTCAACCCAAGAAAACTTGTAAGCTCTGAAATTCGGGCTCTTCAGCCCAAGAAAGCTCGTAAGCTCGGGCATCCGGGCTCCTTAGCCGATGAGAGCTCATAAGCTCAGAAATGAAGTTTGACAAATCCAAGACAATCAGCAAGATTAAAGGTCCAATTCATTCAACCAGCAAGTGTACAACCATTCGTAAACAAAATTTCATAATCAAAAGAGTTTACCTTCAAAAGAGTTTGCAACAACTAAAGAAACACATTAGCCGGGACTTAGAAACTACAATCAAACACTTCCCCCACCAACACGAGCCTCCCTGCCAGTAGTCCCCATCACCAGCTCCCTCTACAGCAACCCTCTTCAGCTTGCGTTCTCCTTTCTCCAGCCGGACATTCACCTCCTTGAGTTGAGCATTCTCATTTAGTAGGTTATCCCTCTCCCTCTCCACCACCGCCAGCTTTTTCTTTAGGGTCTCCACCTCGGTACTCCAAGTCGTGGTAGCATCACCCAACTCTACAGGAAAAGAGGGTGTTGGCTAGATCCGAGTTGAGCTACCCCCTAACCTAAAATGGACAAGGTTCTGCGGGGTGACAAGGACCGAGTAGGACATAGGGGAAGCTTTCTTGACCATGTTGACATGGGAAGCCTCCAACGAAGTAAGCCCGGGAACACCTGCACAGACAACATCAACCCAATATGGGGCAAGAATGGCTCTCACCAACGAAAGTCAACCAACAAAAGACCATCAGAGTACTTACCTCTCTCGCGGAAACTAGCCCAAGAATGAGGAACCCATAGATGACGATCCTTCCCTACAGAGGATTTCCACGAATCCCCAGAGACAAAGAAGTAGCGTTGGGTCCATCCGTCAGGGGAATCAGGGATATCCATGATCAAGGGTGGGTGGAAATACCACTTGAAACGTAGAGAGCTGAAAAAGGGAGGGAAATCAAAGGAGAGATCCAGGAAGTAAAAGAATTCAAAAACAGTAGGAAAGGTGTCAAACTTGCATCCGCCAAAAGATAAAAAAGCCAACTAAAGTAGCCTAGCCTAAAGGAGAAAGGCAAGAGGGACACATGCCATGGTGGGAAAAAAGGTGAATGATATCCCGGTGAAAGGGTAACCGAAGACCACACTCAAAGGCACCCTCAAAGAAGATAACCTCGCCAGGCGAAGGCATGCTGCAAGGCTCATCTGGAGTGGGGGCCCTAACCACCAGATCCTCTAAAAGGTTATATTGACTTCTCGTGTTGTTGAGAACTGCGGTAGTAAGCAAAAAGGGCAAAAGAAAAATGGAGTACCACTAGCCACTCAGAGATTAGCGAGCACAATGCTTGAAAGTGGAGAAGGAGCTATCGACTTAAGAAGATAAAAGGTTATACAAAAGAAACCACTTATTCGGGGAAGGAAGACTGTTAAAAGCAAGGGGATGAAGAAACTCAAGATACTTGAAAATATATAGCTTACAAAAAGGACCGTAGAAATTCCACAAGAAAAGGTAGCATTAAATGGGGTACAAGATTCGGAGAGGTTGTTGAACAACCTACGAGAATCATTTAAATCGTCGGCCGCATGAATGTTGCCACAGAAAACGAAGAGTCACCAGCAACCGTTTTCAAAAAAAAAAAAAAACAACAATAAGTAGAAGCCTAGAAGGCAGCATTATTCCAAACAGGCCAAGGCCTCTTCGGAGCAGGGAGCAAGGGAATACATCAACAAAGAGCATCATTCCGGAGATAAAGGGAAACTTCATTACAAGAAAAAGAATTTACAAGTGTTTAAAAAGAAAAAGAAATGCTTCGCTAAAGATAGAAAAGGAAATCCCACTACAAAAAGAAGTGTTTACAAGTATTGCAAAAAAGAGAGAGCTGAAACAACAGCAACAAAGCGAAGGGACAAAGAGGTTGAACTTCAAGTCTGCCCAGACGGGGGAGCAGCGTCGAGAGCACCATTTCCAGGCTGAACATCAAACCGCGGCTGAAATTGTTCAAAATCTAGCCTTGGAAACCGCTCAATCGCCTTGTCAACAAAATTGAAGAACCCATCCACAAATGTCTGAGCCGCCTCCAACCTAGCCCTCTCGATCTCCTTCTGCTGGTCCTCAACCAATTGGTGCTTAACAATTAAGGAATTATTCAGTTCAGCAATCATAGCCTGTGATTCCTTCAGCTGGTCCGCCAGTAGGGACCGGACGAGGGAAAAGCTCAGCAGGTCCTCGATCTGAGCATCATACTTTTCCTTCGAGCAAGCTAACTCTTCCCTAAGGAAAACTTCGGCAGAAGTACTAACAATCAGTTGTTTGAAAATTTGGGCCCACTGCTCTAGGACTTGCTCCAGTTCTTCCTCAGTCTTCAGGCCCCAAGTCAGAAGCTCGGTACTCCGTTGGCGAGCTTCCCAGAGCTCAACCGACCTCCTCTGGACGTCGCTCCTCAAAATGTGAATCTCCCTCCCGAGTGCGCAGACGTGTGTCACAGACTGAAAACAAAGAGAAGGTGTAAGACACCAGGAAAATGAGAGCAAAGAAAAAGACAAGATATACCTCAAGGAGTGCATGAAGCGCATCGCGACTTTGAACCTAGAACGGGAGCTCGACAGAGCGCTGCAGGTCAGCTCGAGGGATCAACTCCATCAACGCGCAGCTGCTAAGGCTCACATCCCTGAACAGGCTCCCCTCAAGGTTGACTACTGAAGCCGGGGAGGCGCGAGCCAAGCTAGAACTGACAGCACCAACCAAGAGAGAGCCCCACCGAACTGGCCTCTCACCGGATCAACCGTGACCATGCCCACGGTGGCACCNTTCCGGAGATAAAGGGAAACTTCATTACAAGAAAAAGAATTTACAAGTGTTTAAAAAGAAAAAGAAATGCTTCGCTAAAGATAGAAAAGGAAATCCCACTACAAAAAGAAGTGTTTACAAGTATTGCAAAAAAGAGAGAGCTGAAACAACAGCAACAAAGCGAAGGGACAAAGAGGTTGAACTTCAAGTCTGCCCAGACGGGGGAGCAGCGTCGAGAGCACCATTTCCAGGCTGAACATCAAACCGCGGCTGAAATTGTTCAAAATCTAGCCTTGGAAACCGCTCAATCGCCTTGTCAACAAAATTGAAGAACCCATCCACAAATGTCTGAGCCGCCTCCAACCTAGCCCTCTCGATCTCCTTCTGCTGGTCCTCAACCAATTGGTGCTTAACAATTAAGGAATTATTCAGTTCAGCAATCATAGCCTGTGATTCCTTCAGCTGGTCCGCCAGTAGGGACCGGACGAGGGAAAAGCTCAGCAGGTCCTCGATCTGAGCATCATACTTTTCCTTCGAGCAAGCTAACTCTTCCCTAAGGAAAACTTCGGCAGAAGTACTAACAATCAGTTGTTTGAAAATTTGGGCCCACTGCTCTAGGACTTGCTCCAGTTCTTCCTCAGTCTTCAGGCCCCAAGTCAGAAGCTCGGTACTCCGTTGGCGAGCTTCCCAGAGCTCAACCGACCTCCTCTGGACGTCGCTCCTCAAAATGTGAATCTCCCTCCCGAGTGCGCAGACGTGTGTCACAGACTGAAAACAAAGAGAAGGTGTAAGACACCAGGAAAATGAGAGCAAAGAAAAAGACAAGATATACCTCAAGGAGTGCATGAAGCGCATCGCGGCTTTGAACCTAGAACGGGAGCTCGACAGAGCGCTGCAAGTCAGCTCGAGGGATCAACTCCATCAACGCGCAGCTGCTAAGGCTCACATCCCTAAACAGGCTCCCCTCAAGGTTGACTACTGAAGCCGGGGAGGCGCGAGCCAAGCTAGAACTGACAGCACCAACCAAAAGAGAGCCCCACCGAACTGGCCTCTCACCGGATCAACCGTGACCATGCCCACGGTGGCACCTTCAACGTCAAGCCTTGGCTACAGGGTTGGCACCTCGGCAACAGAGGCAGGAACCCTAGCAACCCAAGCATGAGTTTTGCCAGCAGCAGCGCAAGTCTCAGCCCCAACGCCTGCACCTAAGGGTTGAATGGAACTACTCTCCCCTAACCTAGCTCGCCTCCTCTCATCCACCCGCTCCATGATCATGTCGCGTTGGGTGATCAAATACGAGGGGATTGTACAGACAAAACCAAGAGAAATGAGATCATTCTGAATAGGTTAACAATAGTGGAACAACAAGGGGTCATCAGACTCACAACTGCTCGGATTCGAAGCCAGCTCGGGATGCATCAATTGATGAAAGAAAAAAGGCAGACGAGATCGGGCCTTGCCAATGCGAGCCAACCCCCATCAGATAAAGGCAAAAGCTTATCTACAGCAACAACAAACAAACATTGTAGTTACCTGATGCAGAAAGGAAAAACCAACCAGGATCCAACAGAAACACGAACTCACCTAAATTCCTATGCTGCCCCCACTCCGTAAGAACCCTAGCTAAAGCCAGAAAGCGGACCCCATACTCCCAACCAACTCCAAAAATGAAGAAATACCTCCTCCTCCACCCTTTAGGCTCCGCAGGAAGGTCCCGGGTGGGAATCTCTCCCCCTCGCCTGGGGACGAAGTGATAGAATTTAGACACCTCCTCGGGGTAAAAAAAACTTAAGGAACTCCAGCACAGTGGCCCTAGATTGAGGGAATAATTCCCCCCACACCGTCGCGAAGGCCATTAAGACCGCTCAAGCTATAGGAAGGATCGCTGCAGGACAGAAACCAAAAAAATGAAGGACATCACGGATAAAGGGAGGAAGCGAGAACCGAAGCCCTAACAAGAAAGAGGCCTCAAAGAAGCAAGCCTCGTCTCTAACCAAGTAATGGAAGGGACGCGTATTGGCGTGGTGTATAACCACTCCAAGAGGGAAACCGAAGCGCAAGGCGACAGAATGGGCCTCGTCTTCATTGATAACGCTGGTTTCAACATCAGGAAAGAGTCATTCCATATCTTTGCACGAAGAAGAAGGAGTCCTGTCCTGGTCATAGGGACAGTGGAAAAAGATTCTCTTCTTAAAAGGCCAGAAAGAGAAAACTACACCAGAAAGACGAAGCAAACGATTTTGACCCCCTAAATGCCCATTTATAGACTCAGCAAGCATACACTCATCATTTCTGTCAGGCCTAATTAATGCACGTCCCTCGCATTTAAGAGGAGGGACACGTGACATCGTGGGAATCATTAAGGCACCACGATCGAGGGGCCACTAGCCCTAGTGACGGCGCACGTCCTCAAATGAACGAAATCGTCAGATCTGCAGTACATAAAAAGAAATGGAAAAAGACTGGAGTAACCCTAGAAAACCCCCAATACAGGTATTCGACAAGTGGCAAACTCGACAGGTGACGAGCTCGGCTAGTTCGGCTATATAAGTGGATTCTACAACAACCTGATTCAAAAAATAAGAACAGGAAAAAACTTTTCCATTCAGAGAACATTTCATTCATAAATGAAAGGGAGAAAGGGAACCAACAACCATAGCTCTAAAAGTACGAGTACATAGTTCAAAAGGTTACAAAGGAAGAGGGAAGTAACGACAAAGGCAGCTCAAACAGTCGTTTCAGCATCCCTAGTTTGCTCGGTAGCCTTCTCAGCATTGGGCACTTTTTCAACTGCAACAACATCTTTCTCCGAACTGGTCGCCCCAACAAGCTTTAAGCCTTCAAGCTGAGGAGCAAAGCAATCAAAGTCAAGGTCAGGGTACGCCTCCTCAGCCTGATCTCAAAAGTTCAGAAACTCATTCACGAAGGACACGGCCTCCTCCTTTAGGAGTTCTAAGACCCTGCCCCTCGAAGATACCAGCTCAGTTTCCTTAGCGGCCAGCTCGAAGGCCTTGGCCTTCAGCTTGGCGTCCTTGATCTTCAACTCGGTATCCCTAGCCACCAGCTCAAAATCCTTTAGCTTGATATAATCTTGGAAGCGAGCATTCAGCTCGTCGAATTATCTTTTCATCTCGATCACCTAGGCTGACAGGATTTTCACTTTATCCTCGGTCGCGTCCTTAGCGGCCGTCACAGCGTGAAGAGGCTCCTGGACCTTTACAAGCTCCTGCCAATTATAGAAATCCATCATCTTCACGCAGGCGAGGACCTGAAAAGAAAAGGGGGTCAGCGAGCGCAGGAAATGACTAAGAGCACCTAGAGGTTGAAGAAAACTCAAAAAAAAAAAAGGAAGAGAGAAAAGTACCTCGGCCAGGCTCTGGATGGCATGTCGCACTTTTCCTTCAGAAGGAACCTATGTGGCCAACTTAGGATCTGACTTAGAGATCAGCTAGGACAAAGCAGCCACAGCAGCCTCAGGGTCGCAAAGAAAATCGCTTCTTTGTGGCTTGGGCGAGAAAGGGACGTTTTCCCCCTTGCGGCCTTGCGAAGAGACAGGCCGAGGCCGAGGAGGAACGTGTGAGGCCACAGAAGCCTCGGACAGCCCCCCATCGGAGGTACTTTAGGAGGAATCTTACTCTCGGGGTAGTCAGTGGACAGCGAGGGCGAGGAGGCTGGCTCGATGGAGGCAGGGTCCTCGCGTTCTTGTTCTAGAGAAGCGACATCGGATCCAAACACAGATGCCACCTTGGGGGGTGGTCGCCCCCCCTTTTCCAATTTCTTCCTCCTCCTCGACTGCTCAGAGTCTGAGAAAATTGACATGATTAAGCTGGGGTCCATAGTCTTAGTTTGAGGGGTAGGCAAAGATGTTGTCCTTGATGGAAGATCGATCGACGAACCAAGCTCGTGCTTAGCGAGTTTATCGTTAGTCACCAGATCGAAAAAGGATTGCAACCCAAAGACCTCAGCCTTGGCGACTAGGGCAGTCTCCTTTGCATTCAGAATAGGATGNGGGGTAGGCAAAGATGTTGTCCTTGATGGAAGATCGATCGACGAACCAAGCTCGTGTTTAGCGAGTTTATCGTTAGTCACCAGATCGAAAAAGGATTGCAACCCAAAGACCTCAGCCTTGGCGACTAGGGCAGTCTCCTTTGCATTCAGAATAGGATGAAAATCTGCAAGACAAGCTAGAGTAAGTAAAAATGTGAAAATTAGAAGCAAAACAGAAGAGAAAGCGTAGCCAGCTAATTGGCTTTACTGATATTCCTCAAAATTCCCCACGTCCTAGGATGCGAGGGACGTCACCGGGCTCCCCAGACAGCTACTAGGAGCCCCCCCTAATAAAGAAGAACTTAGGTTTCCACCCCTTATTAGAATAAGGGAGCTCGAAAATCAAAGTCTTCGCCTTTACCCTCTTAGCGAAATACAAAAAGCCCAAGGAAGGAGAAGACTTTAAGCTGGAATAGGGAGGTGAATTATGAGATGGAAGGGGGGGAGTCATTTCCACTCTCAAACCAGTGGACAAGAAAACTGATTAGAAGGCCCAGCCATTAGGAGAGAGCCTAGCTGGACAAACATTGTAAAAGGCAAGGACATCCCGAATGAATGGGAAAACGGAGGTCGGCCCAAAATGCAGACTCGTAGAAGTAGGTCAAGCCCGAGATAGAGGAATTACATCTTTCGTGCTTCGGGGGGGGGTGCAAAGATATTGAATCAGGGAAGCGGTACTCCCACCTTAGATCCTCCAGGTCTCCCTCGTCAAGACAGCTGGAGGTATCCTCCGCACAGCAGGACAGGTTGGACAAGTCACGTCGAGGCCACTTTCTGGGAACAGAGGGTGGCGCAACCCTAGACTTCCTTTTCCTCGGCTGAGCACGAAGACCGGGAGGCAAAGTGGAGAGAGGATTGGCATCTACAGGAGGTGCCGAAGATGAAACTCCAGGGGATAGACCCCAAAGCCTCATCGCCAGCGGAAGAAGAACGACCGAGAAGAAGTCGTTGAGGCCCCCTCGGTTCCCTCGTCAACAAACTCCGACTCAGAAGAAACAATAAATTTGCCCATTAAAAGCTCAGATTGCAAACCGGAATGAAGAGAGGGCAGATGCAAGGCGCAATCTATTAAAAACAGAGGTTTCAGACACCAAGCTCTAAAGAAGAGTACTCGTGACACAGAAAGGTGATCTACAAACCACGATAGGGAAGAGAGGTCGTCAAAATGTTCTCTAAAGTAGCTAAACCTCCAGATCAGGAAATGAAATCCAAAGCCCTACCAAGGAGGGTTGAATGGATCCAGGTCGAAAGAGTAAAGAAAAGGAAGAGAAGACGTACCTAGTGAAGCGCTAGAAGTAGAAGAGAACCAAAGATGCTCTAAGTCACCAAGAGGCCTGGAACGAAACACCTCGGAGAACGGAAGGAAGAAAAAAGATGCGAGAGAATTTCAAAGGGCACGAAACTTGAAAAGACAAAAAAATATTTCCCTCTATACGCAGCATTTAAGCCGTGATGAGACTGATGACAGGACACACCAAGGAAACTGTCTCATTGGGCTCATCCGCTGGCGACACATGTACCACCATAACCTGCAAACATCAACCCAACCCCAAATTGGGTCAGATCCGGTCGCCAGGTAGTTTCACTACATAAAGAAATAGAGTCAGATCCGACATTTTCTAACCCCAGGTCGGAGATGACATCATCATCATGGCCAGGGGCTGGGGGGGCAACTAATGGGGACAAAATTTTAAGTATGGGCCACTATGGCCATGGAGCCCAATGAACCCAGAGCATTCTTTTTTGCCTGTTGGCCCAAGGGAAGCATACCTAGCCAGCCCGTATCAAGAAGCAAAGCCCAAAAGGATCGGTGGTCCAGCCCTAGCCGAAAGATAGCCTGAGAAAGATAAGTTAAATCCTAACCTTAGACACATTCCACCACGCCACGCGTCCCAAAAGGACAAGGGGACCATCTCTGAAACCTATGACAGTCACACCTACCTGCGGGAAGTGGTGGTGCTTAACGACCTAGGCACAGTGGGTATAGTAACGTCGGCTGGCAGGGCTTTACTTGCAGGGCAAGGACGAAAGGTCCCCACAGAATCAGCAAGCAGATAAGAGGAGTCGATGGGAACCCCTCCAGGGCGTTCGAACACCGAAGAATGTATGAGTTAGAATATAACTTCCTGTAATGACCCAACGCCTGTAGGGTTACTTACCTCAAATAAAAGAATCAATATACAAGCTCAAGGAGTAAGTGACTCCATTACAGTGGGTGTAACCTCAGTCCGCCAGTTGGGGTGAACCACTTAACACCTTTGCCTCTCCCTACTGATTAGGCTATCTCTCAGTTCTCACCACCTAAATAAAACTCATCAACTCCCTGTCCACAACTGGACTTGGGCCATAATTTTCGAGACATCATCAATATACATATATAATAAATATATATTTTATTATTGTATTTTTATATGAAATTAATGTATACATAATATATAGACAAATAAGATATATTTCAACACAAATAATTAACTTTTCATTCACTTTCTTTCTAATTTTGGAGATATTGATTTTGGTGAGTTGGAAGGAAAATTAATTCAGCCACTTTTCCATCTTTATCAAACACGATGTTTTATTTATCCCTCCAACTTTCCATCATTCCATTTTTCTATCATACCAAACAAAGCATTACTGAAAAACAGTTTTGAGTAAATTAAGAATATTATGAGTTTTCTTCTTTTTTTTTTCCCAATTATTCTAGTATTCTTTAAAAATCAACAAATCAATTGAAACCTTTAAAATTAATATTTTATGAAATCNTTTTTTTTTCCCAATTATTCTAGTATTCTTTAAAAATCAACAAATCAATTGAAACCTTTAAAATTAATATTTTATGAAATCAACTAGCCTAGAGTAAAATTTTAAACCGGTATTTATGTACAAATCAACGATTTAGTTTCATTCCATTTTTCAACCCATTTTTTGTTCGTAATACTTGGTGTTTTTACATGCTTCCCTGCATCAGTTAGCCGAGAGAGTGGAAGAGATGACCTGTATCACGTAGTTTTTTTACATTTTCTCTTCCTTCTAAGAATTTATTACTAAATTGTAGCTAATATCCAAATGAATGTGCAATTACTAAATTGTAGCTAAATACGTGGGCTTTACCAATTTGTCAACAATTGTATTCTTGTAGACTCTTTAATTACAGTAAATTCATGAGATTTCCTTTGTTCAAGTTCCCACCACTCTCCTAGTACTTTTTTTTTTTGAACTGGAACCACTCTCCTAGTACTTGTCGTTGCCAGTTTACATTCATGGGACTTAATGTGTCAGTTAAAAAAACCAGCCCAGCCCAGCCCAAACAGGACTGGGCATGCGTAGCCAATTGTAATGAATGTTTCGGTCCAACAATCAGAAAGGGACTACCTTTGCCTAGGCCTAGCCGGCCTTGGCCACAAACGAAAATAACTCGTTAGATATGCCAAGCGGCTTGATGATCCTCCGGAAGGGCAAGAAAGGAATTTCACCAATAAACCTTACTTTGAGAAAAAAGAAAACAAGGATTCCAGAAATATTCTAACTGATTTGGGCAACCATTTAATGATGACAACGAGGACGACATTATCATAATATATAAATAGGTAAACATTTACCTTGCCAAATGAATGTGCAATTATATTCTTGAGGGATTGTAATCTTTTTTTTCCCCAAAGTAATATAAACTAGAAGAGCAAGAGGTTTGATGCAAGGAAACGGGTAAAAATAATGGTATAATGAATGAAAAAGAATAAAGAAATCAAACTGTTGAATTGCGCACAAATATCGGCTTAGAATTTTATTTTAAGTCTGTTGATTTATGAAGAATATCAGTCGTAAAGGCTTCAATTAATCTGTTAATTCCTACGAATGCCAGAATAATTGAAAATAAAAGAAAAAACTCTCTCAATTATATTCAATAATCCAAAACTATTTTGTCCTAAGTCTTGCAAGAGTTTATATAATAGCATAAACTTTTAAATAAGAAATCAAATAAATNCTATTTTAAGTCTGTTGATTTATGAAGAATACCAGTCGTAAAGGCTTCAATTAATCTGTTAATTCCTACGAATGCCAGAATAATTGAAAATAAAAGAAAAAACTCGCTCAATTATATTCAATAATCCAAAACTATTTTGTCCCAAGTCTTGCAAGAGTTTATATAATAGCATAAACTTTTAAATAAGAAATCAAATAAATAAAAATCCTAATTAAACCAGTAAATAAAATAACATAGTTTCTTAATTAAATTAAGAAATACAATAAAATCTCCTAAATTTTCTTGATTGAATGGCATTGACAACATTTAAATAAAATATCAAAAATTTTATTATTTATTCTGCATCAAAACTCCATTAAAATTGAATAACTTAACTCTTAAACTTGGTGAACCAGTTATCATCTTGTGTTCTTATTACTGTTATTCTACACACATGCACTTACACAGAGCACANTTATCTTATTCTGCATCAAAACTCCATTAAAATTGAATAACTTAACTCTTAAACTTGGTGAACCAGTTATCATCTTGTGTTCTTATTACTGTTATTCTACACACATGCACTTACACAGAGCACATTCAATTCTCTAGTCACACTTCTCAGTTTTTTATATTATCAGTTTGATGTCGTTTGTGAGAATGATTGTAATTGTTTTGCTTTAAATCTTCCTAACCTTTGTTTGATTGATGGTTCAAACGAAAAGACCACTCTCAAATCACTATTTGGGTTAAACTTCATAATACACCACTGCAATTTTAGAATAAAGAGGAACTTAGCTACATAACTAGTGGGTTGGAAGGCCATTATATGTTGACACCCTCCTCTTCTTCATTAAGAAAATGATCAGTTCTGTGAGAATCTGTGTTGAGATTAGTTCAAAAACTGATCTAATTGAATCATTAGATCTCCAGCTTAATGTTAAAGATGAAGTTAATTTAATGATCCAATGATTACAATGAATTAAGTCATAAAATTAGAGTACTTTTAACGCTGGAGGATACTTTTCACGTCCACATTGCAAGTATATATGTGGCTACAACATCTTGTTCACCCATTTTACCCACCTACCACTCCAGTGCGCCAATGAATCTACCAGTCAGACCCTTACTTCACATGCCAGACCTCATTTAATAACCAAGTTTCTTTGTATTTGTGTTTGAGTCTCTCTCTCTCTCTCGCCATCATACAACAACCACCCATCCCTTTGAGTAAATATTGGATATAACGGTTACACCACGTTAACATTGTAACATGGTATAATTATCCAATGATAATTCACTAATTAGACAAAATAGATCTCAATCCTTTAAATAATCACTCCTCCATGTAAGGAACAATGAACTGTTACATATTCAAACAGGACAATTCATTTGTCCACTTGTTTGTTTATTATTAGAGGGTTACACTATCGTGACGTTACACCCCATATTTACCACCAAGCTACCACCATTTCCAACCTTCTATTTGGCTTACAAAAACTTGTAATGTTGGAACACCACCCCCCCCCCCCCCCCCCTNCGTTACACCCCATATTTACCACCAAGCTACCACCATTTCCAACCTTCTATTTGGCTTACAAAAACTTGTAATGTTGGAACACCCCCCCCCCCCCCCCAACCTTCTTCTCTCCCTCTCCAAATGTATTAATATTTGATATTCCCTTCCCCCTGCTAGTTCGAAACTTCTGGCTCCATCGCTGATTGTAAGTGTTTAGAAGAAGCAATATTGGCAAGGAAGCCGGCTGATGTTTTCTACTACAATGGCTTCTACATGTTCAGGTATGTTGTTTCAGGCTTTTTTCTTTTTTTTTTTATGCCTATTTTCTTTCTACTCTATAATACTTATTGATTATGTCTCTTTTTTTTATTTTTCAATCATAAACATGTTGGAGATGGAATTTTTTGTTGTATACGAGAACTAAGGAGCTAGCTTATGCAGATGAATTTAATTGTCTGTTCTTTCTAATACACCATGATTTTATATATGTTGTGAGAGATGAAAGGAAAGAGAGAAAATATAGAGCTTTTCTTTCTACTACTACTGGAGTTTGGGCCTTTGACACTAAAAACCTCTGATTGCATACAGTCACCATGGCATACCTCGTTTATTTCTTTGAATTACTTACCATTCTCAAGAAAAAGACAGTTCAGTCTACGAACCACCTATAACTATGAGGGTTCGAGAGGATCAAGTGTATGTATCGTTGCTCCTATGAAGAGGTTGTTCCGAGACGGAATATAAACTTTATGATTATTTTCAACTTCAAAAACATCATAGGTTTGACTTCAAACTTGTCGGGGGTGAATCTGCCCTGAACTTGATGGCAATCAGCATCAATGATAAAGAGGCATGAGGCAAAAGACTTTTGGAGCTGGAAAAGCACGTGGGCTGACTATTAGATAGCAAAGTAATAATGGACCATAGGTAAATTATGTTGCCCCCCTAAGTTTGACAAAAATAATAACACAAACTCTTTTTTCTTGGTTCTACGGTCAGGAGTGGCCGGACCAATTTATGTGTACTTCAATTAATTCCCTCCGTAGTTCGGTCAAATACAGACCATCTAAGTCGAAATTAGGATATTCATGAAGAATATTTTTCATGGCTTAATCTCAAGAAATTGCTAAAATTCAAATTTAAGACTTTTGAATTTATAGTTTGTCCTTATTAACACTTGAGCTACTCTTTTAAGATTAACACAAACTTTTCATACCAGCATATAAAACCTTTTATCAGAGTTGTTATTAATGAAATAATCATTTTACTCTTGTTTGGGGGTAGATTCAGAATTCCAACTTTTCAGTAAATTTAGGAATGACTTCGGGCTAAGCGAAGGAAGGCTTGACTTTGATAGACTTAAGGCCTAATCCCAAATTTGGACATGGCCCTTCAAAGCCCAAAGCTGCACTGCAAGTCTGCAAGCCCTTGTCACAACATGTTTTAACTCGAGTGTTTTGACAGCGGAAATATTTTTTTAGATTTATTTGAGAGGAAGTGTATCAATAAGTATTTTACTCTATTAAGTTTAATTTTAATAAAACATCTTTTGATTAGGTATAAAATTGAAATGACATTTGAATTTCTTTACTAACTTCCTTAAATTATGCATAATTTTTATCCTCTTATCTCTCTCGCACCTATTTTCTATTCATCTCTCTTTCTCTCTCCCTCTCTCTGCATTACTCTCTCACTATCTCTCCCCTATTTTCTCTTCATATCTCTATCTGTTATTCTCCTTATCTTTCCCGTATTTTCTCTCTCTATCTCTCATTGATAATTTATTTTCTTTTTAAATATGTAGATTTAATTTGATTTTTTAATTCTCTCTTTATCCTATTTCTCTTTCTCTCTCTCTCTCCCCCTATTTTCTCTCACTGTTAATCTCTCTATTTCCCTCTCTCCTTATTTTCACACCCTCTCTCTCTTTATATCAACGTTACAATAACATAATTATGCTAATTAGTTACACCAATCAGTTACAATTGTCTTATAATACATCAAACAGTTATTCATGTGTTCTAATAACCAAACAATTACACCAAATAATTACATAAAATTATGATACTAACCCAATTTATCATTCAATTGTTTACATAAATCAAAGAATTGTATTATTTAGTATTACGATATGGTTACACCAACTATATAAATCAAATTTGGTATAATAGTAAAATCTTTTGTGTAATGATGAATCCAATTTGATGTATATAATTGGTATAACCATATCACGATACTAAATGGTATAACTCTTTGATTTTTATAAACAACTAAATGACAAATTGGGTTAGTGTTGTAATTTCGTATAATTGTTTAGTGTAGTTGTTTGATTTATTAGAACACATGAGTAACTGTTTGATGTATTATAGAGTAATTATAACCAATTAGTATAACTGATTGATGTAATTGTGTTGTTATAACATTGATGTAAGGAGAGAGAGAGAGAGCATAAGGAGAGAACGGTGAGAGAAAATAAGGGGAAAGAGAGATGAAAAAATTAAATTAAATCTTTACATATTTGAAACAAAATAAATTATCAATGTGATAGAGAAAAAAAGAGATACATAGAGAGAAAATAGGAAAGAGAGAGTGAGAGAGTAATGGAGTAATAAATATTCTTTTAGTTTTTTTTTTAAAAATATACTTACAGTCAAATAAGTTTTCTTAATATAGTTTAACTCAATTAAGTCTAAATTTTTGTACCAACTTCCAAATTTTTCTTTTAACATTTCCACATGGAAAGCGACTCCAAAGAGTCCCAAATTAGGTGTGACCCAAGTCTATTTGGTCTCACCTCAGTGCAAAACTAGTACATCTCAGGGCAAGAAGTAAGTCATTCCCTACTGCAGAGGCTGGAAGATGTTTGGGGACATAACAACTTAAAATGCTTTGATCCTCTTAACGGACAAATCAAAATTATAATTCAATACACGAGATTTTTGTTATTGTGATTTCGGATAGAGTCAATTATATACAATTTTTGAACTAGACTACAAGAAATTATTTTTATGACTTAAAATTATGACGTACATGTCACACGAAACAACTTTATCATTGTGATAAGACGTACCCTCTCTAGCTGACAACTCAACCTAATTGAAAGATTTTGAGAAGTTTTTAGTTGCTCATAAGTTGCAAGATTAGGTACTTAGCAACCACAGAATCATCTGTCTGGTCATTACGATGATCAGTTTTTTAAGATGATTTTAGAAACATACACTCGGCTTTGTAGTTGGTCACTTGATATTTTCTCGTTTATGTGATCATAATGCTCGAATGAAATCACTAAAAACTCTTTAAATTCACCATTTTCTCTGATAATTAGTCACTAAGGATATTTTTAGCTCTTATAAACTTTAATTTAATGTGTATTACCCAATCAAAAAATGCGACAATGGGATAATGATTGTTATCAGATGATTACATGTTATGTATTTATATTCAGAAGCAATAGATACATGAGTAGAGTGGTCATCTTTATTTTGATCAAACAATGATAGTACAGTGCACGTAACTTTCGTCACTACAGCATCTGATGAGGGTCGTGATAATATGTGCTAATGCATGTGTGAGAATAAGATACAGTAATGCTCCACTGATTAAATTTTGAGACTAAATTTAGAATTTAAATAACATGACAATTCACTTAGACTTCTTTATTTGGTGTCATGTCATTTGGACCCCAATAAAGTCTCCAGATAATATGTTGTAATGTCATTTGGACTCTAAATTTGGTCAACATAACATTATTCAATAAGATAAAGATGCATGCAGACGTGTCTTCCTTCAAGTTTCCCTACTACCAAAATTTTGAGAAAACAGAATCATTATTTTTCATAAATAATCCCATCAAGATGCAGACACCGTTCTGTATAGAAACATAGAGGTGGGTTATAAGTTTGCTGTTGCTAAAAAAAGTTCAAATGTGAGCATAGATGATCTTGTACACGAGTGTGTAAATACAAATCTGGATCAAAAAATGATCATAAACGTTGTGGGAAAGTCTACAATCAAATAAACATTCATTTACTACTTGAGATCAATTAAGAAAATTGAAAAATCAAACCAAATAGTAACAGTCCATCAAGAAAAAACAAAGATACACACAATTGTATATATACAAACCAAAGTTTCCTCACACTAGTTATGATAACAAATAGTTACACAACTAGCTAGTACCACGGTCTAAAATTTGGAGGTCACTCCAATAAAAAAGAGAGAAGTGACTGTTGAAACGGTGACTGAACCGTTAAGAGTTTCCAGAAAACGCATATACGGATTACCTAGGCCACAACATAGTCCCGTTCACGAGATAATAAATAGATAGTGTACAACATACGAATTACCACACATGATCAAGCAATCCAACCCATTTATCTCCTTGTCTTTTAATTAATCTGGCAAAAGATTATCTAACCCTTCTTGTTCATCTTCTAATGCAGCAACGGTTGATGTCGGTGCANTCTCCTTGTCTTTTAATTAATCTAACCCTTCTTGTTCATCTTCTAATGCAGCAACGGTTGATGTCGGTGCAGCTTCCCAAACAGTTCCAAGGTTGAAGGTCTGCATAGAAGATGTTACATGCTGAGACAATATCGAAGGTGAAATCACGTTAGGATGTTGCGGATCAGTAAACTCGTTTTCATTTATCAAGAAATTCAAAAATGAAGAGAACGTTTCACCATTGCAGAATTCCATATCATCTTCTTCATTGCTACTGTTTTCATGGCCACTTTCTAAATTTGTCATCAAATGATCAGAATTCTTCAAGTTCTTGTGGCTATTATCGACAAGTGGGTTTCGATCCAGATCCAGATTGTAGCCATTAACTGGTTGTGACCCAGAAAAATTTGGTCTAGGTTTTTTAGGAAAAAGTGTAAGAGTTGAGGCTTGTGTTTGGATTGCATACTGTTGTACAAACTGTTCCAGAGGAATTAGGGTTAGGGCTTGTGAGTCCTAGGATCAATTCCTTGGTTGATGGGCTTCTTGCTGAGATGAGAATTCCAGTAGTTCTTGATCTCGTTATCTGTACGTCCTGGGATTCTTCCAGCTATCAAAGCCCACCTGAGATGATCAAATTCAAACCCCAAATAAATATCAGAGAACTTTCAGATTCAGTAGCCCAAATGGACGAACTGGTTTCATTCCATTTACACCATCGAAAAAATTACATATTAATAATGATTGAATTTCAAAATTCTCATGCACAAGGTATTTTGAACTGCGTCAAACAGATCTTTTCGATCAATATTTCGAAAATAAATTTCTACTCTTTATGTTACCATGTTTTCATAGTATTTCCAAAACTTTTCTGAGTTGATAGAAACTATACAACCTATACGAAATTTTACTACTCACCTGGAGAAAGAGGAAGAGTACACAATGAAACCCTGAATTGATGGGGATAGATGTTATATAATTCGTGTTATTGGAAACTGAGATGATTTGAAAGGTTCAAAAGAAACAGTACCTGTTACCGAGCAATCGATGAAGACGAAGGATGAGATCTTCTTCATCAGGAGCAATCCGACCCCTCTTAACAGACGGCCGGAGATAATTCATCCACCGGAGCCGGCAACTCTTGCCACACCGGAGGAGACCGGCGCGTTTGGGCAGCGTCCGCCACAGTCCTTCGCCTTCCCTCCTCTTCACATAATTGGCCAAAAGTTCATCTTCTTCAGGTGTCCATGGCCCCTTCTTCATTCCCACTTTGCTGCAACATGGTGTAGGTGTACTCTTGCTATTTGACATGGTCGCCGGCGATACTGACAATGGATTCCTCATCTCTCTCTCTCTCTAGATTAGTTGCAGAGGTGAAACTCTTACGATCTCTTTTACAAATGGGCTTGTAAAAGAGAACCAATGATGTGATACTATAATGGTAATATTTGTTGTCCCACCTTAATTCATTTACAATTTAAAAGTGTAATGGTAAACTTAAATATTAAATAAATAAATAAAAATACGACATAAATCACCGTTATTCATTTTATTCGTAATTTTTTTTATCATGCGCTTATTTGATTTAACATTTTTCAATTTAAATTTTATACATCATGCCAGTCATCACATCATTTAAAATCGTTTTTTTTTGTTAGTTTAGCATTACACTCCTATTTTTTATCTCGTTTTTTTAAATAATATTATTTAAATTTAATTTGTTGAACTAATCATTGAATTAGTTACGAATCACAATAAATACTAAAATTTACTATATTATCCATCTAATGATTATAAATAATTAAATTAATAAATTATGTCAAAATATCATTATTATTTTTTTCTAACATTGCTTTTGAGATATAAAATATAGATTTAATTTATTAATATAAATAATAATGTGACAGTAACAGTGACGGTTATTGATACAGTGACAATGACAGTGTGATTAAATAGTGTACCCAACACCATTACTAATTTTCTTTTAATTTAGCAATCCTCTTTTACTATACGACGAACGAATAGCATATTATCGCGGAGATATAGGAACCGACAATTTGAATATAGGGGCCCACATTGATTGTGGCACGTTTTTTAGCATGCTCCTTTCATCTTTGGCACCTGCGTATGTTATTATGACATAATTTGAGAATATAAATTAATAAATAATAATATTATATTAATTAAATTTTAAAATTAGATTTGAAGCATAAATGACATGAACTTCTTTACTTGATGTCATGTCATTTGGATTTTAATAAAAATTTCAAATAGAAAAAATTAAAAAAAAAAGCACACCAAATTAGACTTAATTATAAAAAAATACACACAGATAAATATTGAGTAATTAAATTCTTAATTTTGATACTTATTTATATCTAAGTATATTATTTGAATTTTATTGATTTTTTTGTGTCATTTTTGTCCTCCATTGATCCATGTGTGTTATCTTTGAAAAATGGTAAATTAAATATCTCCTTTGGAAAGTTGTACATTATTTGAACTTTATATATATATATATATATATACTTGTTATCTACTAAACACTGTTATTGGCAAGGTAAAAACATTTCCATATACTATCAGTAATACCAACATGACACCATGGTTCTGGATCATTAATCGACAGTCCATGCTTGACAACTTAGGGGAATGCAACATTGCAGCTGTTCATGGTTCCACTCACAAAAACATGAGAAAGTCCTTGCTTGCTCTTGTTAGCCCCACCATGATTAGAGACCAACTTCTGCCAAAAATAGATGAATTCATGAGATCCCACCTAAGCAATTGGGACAACAAAGTCATTGACATTCAAGAAAAAAACAAAGAGGTTTGTGTGGAGTAATCAAAAACACATGGTTATATAATTTTAATAGTGTTATAATATTTCGTCAGCACATGGTTATATAATAGTGTTACCTATTTTTGTCCAGATGGCATTTCCTATCATCTCTCGAGCAAATTGTTGGTATACATTCATGGGTGAATTCTTTAAGTTTGTATTAGGAACCCTTTCACTGCCTATCAACCTTCCTAGAACAAATTATAATAGGGAGGAGCTGGGGGTGGAAGGGGAGTACAGAGAGGTGAAGGGAAAGAGTTGTGAATGCATAAGCCCCGTGAATATACAAAAAGGTCCAAATACACTTGTCCCAACCAATCTAAATCATAAACAGTAAGTACATACATCATAGCCAAGCCAAATTCACCAAGAGAGGGAGAGGGACCAAGAAATACCAAGAATCAGCTTAATAAGAGCACAAACATAACTATGAACACCACCACCACAGAACAGCTGGTTAGAACAAACCTAAAAGCAGAAAAATCAATACCGCATATAAACTACATGCATCAACCAAAAAAAATACACAGAGAAACAAAAATAACTATGAACACCCGTTGCTGTGTGAAACAAACTGCATTACAATTTACATAAATAAATGTGATCGAGAGAGAGAGAGAGAGTTCTATACCCCATAATAACTACGTTGTCAGACAAAATGGCATTATAACATGATTGACGAAATCCATAAAGCATTGTATGATTATAATTCAAAGGTGAAGCCATAATACAACACAAAAGATTTATATATACCGAGAGAGAGAGAGAGAGAGAGATAGGAGAAGGGAATGGAATAATACCTTCTTTGTGTGCAGCTCAAAATAAAAATTTGGGACTTAAGTCGTTCAACCTGAGAGTCCCTTCAAAAAATGAAGTTACCAAGCATCACTTATATGACAAAGGATTTCAAAGCTACCGTGCAATGACAAACATGCCCTGCATAAATAAATAAAAAATGGACAGCAAATTCGGCAAGAAAATGGAGACTGTTACCGGTTTTCTAATGGAATGTATGGAACCCAGAATTTCTTCAGTCTCTCTTTGCACTGATTTGACTCCTGTTCAACAGAATGAAAAATAATCTGGAAAAAATCAAAGATGGCTTCACCATCTATCAAAGATGGCTTCAGTGATGAAGCATATCCAAGTCTACTCAACATAAATTAATTCAACTGCTACACTAAGTTAATCAGTGTGTTGATCCTCATATTCCAAAAAACAAAAAACATCAAATAGAACACAACACTGTTAACATAGAACGCAGAAAAAAGTATTACCCAAATCATTCGGCAATTTTCTTTTTCTTAATTTTCTCCACAACCATTCGGATAAGGACAAAACCCAGAAAAGGTTTGAGGAAAAAAATCCCAAAAATTGACAATTATAAAGTCCAAAACTCTGAGCACAAACCAGAGATCAAAGAATACTGACAACTACACTCAAGCACATAAGCCCATTCTTGAATCAATCAGAAAATGTAGCTTCTTGGTCACTAAGAGAGAGCAAGAGAGAGAGATCTTTTGGGGAATTTTGTTGAACAGTTTATAGGCCATCGTTGATAATGCCATTTTGAGCGTGAGAGAGAGATAGGAAGAGGGCAGCTGTGCGCGGGTGTGAGAAGAGAGAAGGGGAGAAAGAGATACCTGGAGAGCCTAGGGCTGGGCGCTGTTGGGGCTGGGCGTTGATGCTCGCGAGAGAGGAGGAGGTGGGATTTAGGGGAGGGAAGAGGTGGGTGATTGAGGGCTGGGCGCTGATGCTCGCCGCCTGTCGGCATGGATTTGGGGAAGTGAGTGAAGAGACCGAGAGAGAAGAGACTGAGAAAGAGAGGACAGAGAGCCGTTGTTCTGTGTGTTGGATGTGATGGTTGGGTTGGGTTTGAATTGGGTTGAGTTAGTCTTGGGGGAAAAATATAATGGAAGTAAAATTCAACTTCCATCCTGTTTTGTTTATATAATATATATATATATATATATATATATATATATTAACAAAATACACATTAATCAAGGGATATTAAAAATAAAAAATTTTGAATTAAACGAGCATTTATGTCTTTCTATTTCAGCTGAATATTTTTTTTCAAAATATTTTATTCTATGTACTTTTGTCAAATAAGTCTAATTAAGTGTACCGACTTCTAAAGAACTCCTTCAAATAATATGTTGTCATGTTATTTAGGCTCCAAATTTTACTATATTTAATGATAAATCTAATTGCAATATTAAATATATTTTAATAATAATTTATTATTAATAACTCATTATATCCCTAAATTATGTCTCAATAATATTACTCTTTTTACCGAATAGGCTTATCGATCTCAAAATGATATCATGTTTACTATAAATAGAAGTGAGATTTGTTATAATAAATTTTTGGATTAACTGTATTAACCTCCTTTGAGCGGCAAGACTCTGGTACCCACAAAAAAATAGGGTTAATTGTAAGTTATATCCCGAAAGATAGTGATAATTTTAATTTATACCTCTAAAGATCAAAAATCAAAAATAGAAATTTATATCAATGTGAACCCCTAAAGATAAAAATCTCAATTTGCACCCTCAAAGATAAAAATTTGTATCAATGTGCACCTAAAACTAAATTGATAAATTATACATAGATCCCCTCATGTTTGTCACTTAATTATTTGGATCCCTTCACATTTAAAATATTATTCATATATCTCATGACGTTTGTGCACGTGTAACATGTAATCCCTTTTCATTGATATCTGTTAATATAACTGTTAAAAAATATGATTTTATCCTAATAAAAAATTATAATTTCATATTACCCTTTATTTTGTGGGTTCGATATACTTTAAAGTTCAAAATTAAATTTACCATTGGACAATATAATTTTTTATTATGATAAAATTATATTTTTTAACTGTTATATTAACAGATATAAATAAAATGAGGTTACGTGTTACACGTGCACAAACGTTACGAGATGTAGGAATAATATTCTAAATGTGAAGAGGTTCAAATGATTAAGTGACAAGTATGAGGGAATCTAGGTATAATTCATCAATATAGTTTTAGGTGCACATTAATACAATTTCTATTTTTTTAGGGTGTAAATTGAGATTTTTATTTTTGGGAGTACACATTGATATAAATTTTTATCTTTGAAGGTATAAATTAAAATTTTTGAACTTTGAAAATACAAATTGAGATTCCAACAATCTTTCAAACTACACTTGCAATTAACCCAAAAAAAAAAATATGGGTATCTCGCTAAAAAATGGACCCTACTTGTAAATAATAAAACAAAGTGAAATAATACAAAAAATTTATATATACTCTCATCTCTTTCATCAGATCCTCTGCTTGATCAGGATCTAAATCTAAAGTTTTGAAATCCCTTGGGCTCTAAAGAAACAATTGCAGAAAATTTGAAAAGCTAAGGCGGCCTTTGTCGAACTGTTGCTCTCCATGATAACAGACTTGCTGAAATCGAACTGATTTTGATAATAATAATGTAAGCTTTCGAGCTCCTTGGGGGCCTTTGATGGCTTAAGAAATCCGGCATCCAGTAACTCCCTCGATTGTCTCCTCCACTCTTCTAGCTCCTGTGGCATAATATTTTTGAACTCTTCAAGGATTTCTGCTATTACAGTACAGTCTGTAGCTCCTCACTTTGACCCATTTTCTTCATCCCCAACTAGCACAACCACAAAATTTCTTTTGAGATACGGTAACAAAAAATAAATTTTTTATACCATATTTTGATACCCTAGAGGTAATGACCAACCTCAAGGCTAGCTGGAATATCGCAGGCGATCGTCTCAGATAATCCTCAGTAAAGGTGGTGAGCATAACAAGAACCAAGGCTAGCGGGATGAATTTCTTGGTAATTTTGCAATAGGATACACAAAAGAAAAAGAGATTGAGCCAGAAAAATGAAAAATGAAGTATGCTTATAGTCTGTGACCTCCGAGTTGGCACGGCCGGTAGACTGTGATGAAATGAGAATAGGCCAAAATCAACTTACCCTGGGAATCAGTCGGTAGTTGAGAAGTCTTGTCCGGATAAGAAATCAGAGCATCAACCTCGACACCAAAAGGAGGAAGACGGAGGAGAGTAGAAATGTCGTAGACAGTAGGGCCCATCATACCACAACGAAGATGGAAGGCATTGTGTGTCACAGACCAAAAGAGTAGAGATGAATAGCATAGATAACAGAGGAAGGTTCGAGAGTTTTGCCTTTGGTTTTTGGGTTTGTTTTATATATATTTGATGTTCCTGAATTGTGTTTTTGGATGCCCTTTTGCTTGAATTGATTACTTGTTACTATGTCTTGGTGTGTTCTTTCCATCTCCTAAATCATTATATACTTGTTTTCTTCATTATAGTGTAATTTATTGTTGAGCATCGTCAATCACTTTTGTCCTAAAAGACTTATCACATAGAGTAGCAGTTATTTGTGAGATGACAATCAACTTGCTGGCCTTTTGAACTAACTAATGGAAATTAATTTTATAAGCCACTCTACATTGTAATTCTTTTATTTTTATAGGAAACAGAAGCTTTCTTATTCTTCCTTCCTGAAGTAATTTTCCTACATGCGGCGAAATCAAGTTTTGTTGATTGAAGGACCATTTGTTCTCTCTCTCCAAAGAGTAACATTGAGCTCTGCTACTTGTGCAGATTATAGTCTGCAACTGTTATGAAAGAAGGGAACTTAATGATGGTAACTTTTATTTGTGTATTAGATGTTTACGAGGCCTGTAACTTGGTGACAGGATCAAGTAGTGTCCTCAGGCTTAGCGTTTTACATATCTTACAACGAGAATGTTTATACCAGTTGATTAGCTCAGTGATATTTCATAAACGGTTTGCAAGCACCAGGAGTAAGGGTTGCTAAGAAAAATTCTCACTGATGTGCCGTTTCTAAGGTCTTATGTCTTATTTCACTGTATATTGTAGATTGATGTGGCTACCTTTGCAAGTGTTGTCATCGCCATTGCTATTGCTATTGTTCTGCGTGCAGTAGCCTTTGTTTCTTTTTCTTTGGGAGGTTGGATTTGGGGGAAAATTGTGCAAGGGTGCACTCCTGCATAAATAGGAAATGCTTATTAGGCTATGGATGTGTCACATAAAAGACTAGAGCTTTGACTTTATCCCAATGTCTTGACTCCTAGGTTTTCATGTGTAATTTGCTCCACTGCTGCTTTGGTTTTCGATATCCATACCTTGCAGTTACAATTGTTTTATCTTTTCCCTTAATTGTCTGATTTCAATATTCTCAACTGAATGCATCCTTTTATGACAAAGAAAATTGTGCTTTGTTATTTGAATACTGCAGGCCCATGCTAGTTCAGGTGTTCTAAACTTCAGCAAAAATTGCACTCCGGCCATTATAATGCATTGCTTGGATGGGCCTGTGGCCAAATTGCTCGATAGTGTTACAGGTGAATCTTTGTTCAGATTACCATCATCATATCTACTGTGATCTGATCTTTCTGATGCATTCATCTTCATTTATGTGAGAAAGCTGAGCGCTTGACGTCAATTGTTGATACATCACAAGAAGCAATTCTCAAAACTATTGTTTCACTCTTATGCCTTCGAAATCTGTTTTGGTGAATGCAACTGTCAAGGCCAATTGCATGCTTCGTGCCAAAGCCATTGAGTTCATAAATTTGGTTGGATGGCTTTTGGAAAGGATAAGTTTAGGGATGGTGCTAAGCAGGGATGGTCAATCTCTCTGTTTCAGGGATGGGCTAGTCCTCTCTTAAGCGAATGTTGCCATGCCCCCTGTGTTTCAGTCTGCTCAATTTAACCGAGGTGCTACCATTCCTTCTACTGATTCAGATGCTGATTTTGATGGTTCTGATCAGGGGAACCATTTTTTTTTTTTTTGTTACGATACATTTATTGTCTTAGTATTGTTTTTCCGCCTTTCCCCCCTGAATACCTATTTCTTGATTCCAGGCCTTTATTCTTATGCCAGTGTTGAAACCTGACACTATTAGACTGAGGGATAACAGAATATGTAGTGCAAAAGTTTGTTGTGCTAATTCCTATTAGCATAGAACTCCTATCCCAGTTCTGAGAAGCCTCTTGTAAAATTATCATGATGCATATTTAAACCTGGTATTTTTCTTTTCATTTTGTTTTTATCTTTTATGGATGTATTCTTATGGAATAACCTGTGGTGGTTGCTATGTAGTTTCTGGGACATTTTCTAAATTTGTTTGTTTAGAATTCGAATGCTTCTAATTTTAAATTTAACCATTTTTTATGCTGAATTAAAACCACTTTTTTCTAGTTTTTTCTTTCTGTTGGTCATTTCCTTTGCTCTTTGGGTCTTTTTCTATCCTTGGATAGAAATTGAGTGAGGTTCTTCGCGCATTTAAGATTTGTCATAAGCGCAAACTGCCACGTGAATGATTAATATACAGAGGCAGATTCAGCAAACATAACAACCCTTTACCTCCAGCATCAACCTGGTCAGCCTTGTAGCATTAGCAGCAACTTACACTGCAATCCATCCTTCCTTACTTAGGTACTATGCTCTGTTGGGCATGTTCACTCCCATTTTTTTTTTGTCTGTCTGGTCGGTTTGTAGTATATATGTCAGTATCCATTCTTTTTCAGTGTTCTTTGTGATCCTTTTTCCATCCATTTTTCCACAGTGCAGTTCTGCATTGTTGGTTGCAGGGGTTGAAAACAGATAGTTTTAGTGTAGAATGTGTATGTTACAGTCATGATTTATTTACATCATAGAAGCAGGAAAAAAGAAAAGGAATTTGTAGTTGTCGATGTTGATCGAGAGTGTGCATAGGTTGAGGCTTGTCATAGGCAAATTTTGTAGCAGTTGTGTTGTTTGCTCGAATATGGTAACACTTCACGATAATGTATTTGGTTTTCATATCCTTCTCTGCTTGGTTCTTCTTTTGTTTCTTGATTATTTTTACTTTCTGCATATTACTATATTTTCTGTGTTTGCTTCTGATGCTCTCCATACTCTGTTGTAGTATTAACAAATTAGGTGTTAATTGGAACTCTCTGTTTGTCCTTGTTTTGCCATCTCAATATGAGTTTGTGGGCTGTGCTTTGAGTTAATAAATGGCAGCTTAGACCACCTAAGTTGTTAGCTGCGTCGAGCATTTGTATTTCGAGATTGGCTAGGAATATTATTGTACTTGGATCATAAATCGCGTAGCTTTCTGGCTATAATTTCGGGCCTGCTACCATTGCTAACTTTGTTTTTATTCATTTCAGAGAACCCGAGACAAATCATGAAGAGCTGCATCAAGTATTTGTAATATAGCAGTGGAAAAGCAACGTGAAAGGCGATTTATTAACACATTTCATCTGAATCTGTATTTTGTGTCTAATTTTTTACACTTGAGATTTAAAAACAGCATTCTTGTTATACATACAGTTGATTGCTTGAAGCTTTGAATATGAAATACTGGACACTTAGAATGTGTACAGTAATTTAGGTGCTTCAGAATAGGTGTAATTGTTTATCTTACCTGAGGTCTGCATTTCTTGATTTTTGGCCATGTTCAGGCTCTTTTTTGTTATTGTTCCTTTTATAAGGCAAAATTACAGTCACACCCATATGGTCTTCCTTTTATCGAGGTCGGATCTTGAGCGATGACAAATGTTCATGTGCTTAAGCAATCGATAAACGTGAGATTTGTATCGTATATGCTTACTCTTCTTTTATACTAATATGTAGTTGCTGAGCAGTCCATTCCTTCTCTTTTTTTTTGAAGATGTAGCAAATAGAAGTTACGAGTAACAAAATATAATATGATCAATTATCACAAGACGAAATTAGAGGATCTGGATCTTTTTTAGGCCACCTGTTTTGTAAGTGAGTGAATCCGACACGACACGATTCATAAACGAATCGGGTATAAGGTGAAGTTAATCAGAAAAATACACGACACGACTTGTTTATATACCAGTTATACACGATTCATACACAACACAAATTCGATATGATATGATTCATTAGACACGAATTAATAAACAAATATGAGTGTAGTATTTTTTTATATGAACTCGCCTCACCCGACACGATTAACAAGTCTAATTATAAGTATGATGTCCTCAAATGCATTCAACAAAATTTCCTTCAAAAAAATTATATAAAGAATTGATGTTTGAGCTGTAACCTTGTAAACAAACAAGGAAATAAAGATTCTAAGTCCTAAAAAGCATATTTAGGGACACCCAATTGTGTTACAAAATGAGGTTAAATGCAAAACTTAGGTTCAAATGCAGACATGTTGCCTAGGTGGTCCTTAAGCTATTCCAAAATAAGCACTTATTTTAGTTCAGACATACTAATATATCTTTTAAAACTCAAAAAAGAAAAAAAAAAAGTAGAAATTCTGAAACTGAAGTTTAGTTTTCCTTCTGTACCTGAGAATCAAAAAAAAAAAAAAAAAAAATTAGTTTGGTCAGCAACCAATATTGAAAGTTACCTATGTCTGTCTAGTGGCAATAGAGTAGCAAACTAAGTGGAATTAAGTATCAATTTATGACAGTTTTAAAATAAAATTGTCAAATTATGATACTTTTGAACTTATTTACTAAGTTACAATACTTTTTAAAAAATAGGGTTCTTGGCCCCGTTTTTAAGAGTTAACTCATTGGACTTAACACCCTCTTTTTGCATGTGATTACACACTAAATAGTTTCCTCCCCTTGTCAGCCAAAGATTAAAGAAGTTGTCTACAGTATCGAAAAAAAAANTTAAAGAAGTTGTCTACAGTATCGAAAAAAAAATTCGATACCGTACCAATATTTATTATTTTTGTGTGTATTTTTACCACTGTTGTGGGTGTTTTTATAATTGTTGTGATACCGAAGAAAAGTGGTAAAAACACCTATAAAAATGATAAATTTTTTTGTTATAAAAATACCGACAAAAATAATAAATTTGGTTGTACAATATCAATTTTTTTTTATTTGNATAAAAATGATAAATTTTTTTGTTATAAAAATACCGACAAAAATAATAAATTTGGTTGTACAATATCAATTTTTTTTTATTTGGTACTTTAGTCAAGCCCAAGATTAAAAGGAGGTTGTTGATTCTATTTTTTAATAAAAATAAGATTGTCGGTGTCAACAATCTTATATTTTAAAAAGTATCGTAATTTGATAATATTGAGTATAGGTTGGTTACTTAATTCAAACAATGTCACTAACCGCGGATTTCTACAGTATTTATTAGTTTTCCAATAAAAAAAAAAGCAAAATATATCAAGGAAAAATAAAGCAAGTTGTACCCAGGAAGTTATTATCAAATGAAAATTAAACAAATTTTACCCAACTCGTCACGATTGTTTTGAATCAAAAGGTCAAAAACATGTGATTAGAACGATTTTTCATTAGATATACACATTAATGGATTGAATCCGACGCGATTTGTCGTTTGTGCCGTCTAATTCAACTTCATCAAATAATTAGTTAATTTCACCATCTACATACAGCTTCAAATTGGATCAGTATTGAATCAAATGTTAATTTATCCAACTTAGATAGAATGATAAGGTCATTCCATTGTAACGTAGGTGTTAAAAGTTTGAGTCACAAAAATAATTCTCCGTTTATAGGGCTAAGATTGTAAATATTTAACCTTTGCAAACCCTAACATTAATTTATCCAACTTTGATAGAATGATGAGGTTGTTCCATTGTAATGTGGGTGTTAAAAATCTGAGTCACAAAAATAATTCTCTGTTTACGGGGCTAAGATCATAAATATTTAACCTTTGCAAACCCTAACATGCACTCGAGGATGCCCTTTTTGGTTGATACATCCAACTCCGAATTTNTAGAACGATTTTTCATTAGATATACACATTAATGGATTGAATCCGATGCGATTTGTCGTTTGTGCCGTCTAATTCAACTTCATCAAATAATTAGTTAATTTCACCATCTACATACAGCTTCAAATTGGATCAGTATTGAATCAAATGTTAATTTATCCAACTTAGATAGAATGATAAGGTCATTCCATTGTAACGTAGGTGTTAAAAGTTTGAGTCACAAAAATAATTCTCCGTTTATAGGGCTAAGATTGTAAATATTTAACCTTTGCAAACCCTAACATTAATTTATCCAACTTTGATAGAATGATGAGGTTGTTCCATTGTAATGTGGGTGTTAAAAGTCTGAGTCACAAAAATAATTCTCTGTTTACGGGGCTAAGATCATAAATATTTAACCTTTGCAAACCCTAACATGCACTCGAGGATGCCCTTTTTGGTTGATACATCCAACTCCGAATTTGTGAGATATAATATAACCCTTTCAATATGTATGATTAATTAAGAGTGGTCAAGTCTATCATCTTGTAAGTAAGAGGTCTTATATTCAGTACTTCTCATAGGCTAGCCAACCTTGTCCTTAAGGAGATATGTCAATAAATTNTTGTGAGATATAATATAACCCTTTCAATATGTATGATTAATTAAGAGTGGTCAAGTATGTCATCTTGTAAGTAAGAGGTCTTATATTCAGTACTTCTCATAGGCTAGCCAACCTTGTTCTTAAGGAGATATGTCAATAAACTAGTTCGAGTTACGATGGTCAATTTAGAGTTCGAACGAGTAATCGACGTAAGTCTAAACACCATGTAACAAAAACAAAATTAGATTTTGATTAAAATCCAATTACTGACAAACCAAATGGTAGATAGAGTCTTGTGTGACTAATTTAAGAATCTAATTATCTCTTTAATTACCTAATTTTGTTTGTATACGTGGGGGTGATGTAAGGAGAGAGTAGAACAAGAACAACATGATCGTTTTTATTTCTTAAACATGTGTTTGGACCCTAGTTTTTTGGGATCTTCTAAAGGATTACTAGCATCCCTCCACGTGGCAAGTATTCATGTGTTCAAGACTTTCCTGTCTCATGTTTGACCTAGTTAGAAGACAAAGAATACATAGGAGACGATGACTAAGAGATCTCAAACCCATCCAGCATAAAAATTAGAAACATTGTGTTAGGTAATGTAAGTACTTGTGTGTTGTGTTCCGAAATTTTTTCCCCTTGGATGACTTCATTGTCTTCTCATAATGACCTTCTTTTGGTTGTTAATGTTAATTTTACGAAAATTTGAATCATTTGAATCCGAGCTAAAATTTAAAAAAATGATTTACGACACAAGATAACAGTAATATAAGAATCGTGCAGTTAATAACAGTACTATAAGAATCTTGCAGTTAAAATTCTCTAATTGATTAGTTTAAATGGATCCGACTCCTCTTCTGTTAATTTTCTAACAACAGATGATCCTCACCCGGTCTAAATAGGCTTTTAGACATCAAATGTGGTCCCAGACCTTGGCAATTTGTAAACACCCACTTACCGTAGGCATTACAAAATATGAATTCAAGGGCAGATTAGTCATTTTGCAAAACAATTTCTTGTCATGTGAGGTAGAATAAGTCATCTTCAAAGGGTTGTTTGTCTACGTGGAAAAAAGAACGTCTACCATAAGACAACAAACACAAAAGGACAATCCAATCAAGTGGTTCACTAATTGAACCAAGGACGAAAGATAAATTTACACGTTCTGAGTTCGCGTTCTTTTAACTGTACAAAATTCATGTTTAATTAATACACGTTATTTGTAAGTATTTTGTCTATTCGAAATTTGTATTACATCCCTAAATCTAAACANGTGGAAAAAAGAACGTCTACCATAAGACAACAAACACAAAAGGACAATCCAATCAAATGGTTCACTAATTGAACCAGGGACGAAGGATAAATTTACACGTTCTGAGTTCGCGTTCCTTTAACTGTACAAAATTCATGTTTAATTAATACACGTAATTTGTAAGTATTTTGTCTATTCGAAATTTGTATTACATCCCTAAATCTAAACAACGTGTGATTGGATCGATTCTCCATTACTAACAAAAGAGTAAAAAGTGAGCAAAATAAACACAAAAGGACACTAGAAAATGAGTTTGCCACAGAAACCCCAATATATCTCTTAGTAAACTCAGTCCCCCTTCAAATATATATAGAGCAACATTACCACCAAAAACAAAGATATGTTGACAAGCCCTCCACTCCTGTTAAGAGCTAAGACACTTCCTACATTCTCTCTCTCTCTCTCTCCTGCAAATCAAACTCTCCCTCTCTTCTTTTTTTTTTTTTATCTCTCCCTCCACCTTTCAATGGAAATCCAATTCCAACAGCATCAAAAGGGAGGAAATCCAATGAGCAAATTCAAGGGGAGAAATAAAAGTAGCAGCAATAACAACAAATTTATAGGGGTGAGACAAAGGCCTTCTGGGAGATGGGTAGCTGAGATCAAAGACACAACAAAGAAGATTAGGATGTGGCTTGGAACCTTTGAAACTGCTGAAGAAGCTGCTCATGCCTACGACGAGGCTGCTTGCCTTCTTCGCGGATCCAATACTCGCACAAACTTCATTACCAATGTCTCTGCTGACTCTCCTCTCGCTTCTCGAATTCGAAATCTGCTAAACAGCAAAAAAAGTGCAAAACGGCAGAGTCTGAATGTATCTAACTCTACAAGCAGTAACACCATTAAGAGTAGTACTGGCATTACAAGTAATCCTACTACTAGTACTGATGATACAAATGGTTGTGGTGGTGACTTCATTAGCAGTGGTGACTCTCTTTCTAGAAGCAAGATACAAGATTCCCAGTTGTTTGATGATGCATATAGACCTGATTTCAGCAATTTCGCCGAAGAATTGAACTTAGACTCTTCTCAATCTGATATGGCTTGGGGTTTTGGACCCGGGCTTAATCGGTTTCCTTTGACTGAAGAGATGCTGGAATTACCAAAGAATCTTGTTCTACCAGAGACAACTGGCCCAGATTTTTCAGAATTTGAGCTCATGAAAGTTGAAAGACAGATATCAGCATCGCTTTACGCGATGAACGGGGTGCAGGAGTGTATGGAAACTGTCCATGATCCTACTGAAGCTTTTTGGGATCTTCCTCCTTTAGGTTCATTGTTGTGCTAAACTTGAAGGTTTCTATCATGACCATGAAATCTCCTCCTATTCAGTCTTTTTCTTCTCTCTTTTTTCGGGTTTTTTTTCTCTTATGATGTTCTTCCGAGACCATTTAGTGCAGGACTCTTTACAAGTTTACAATTACAAAGAATGAGAGAGAAACAATGTCTCTGGTATCTTCTTCTAGATGTTTGTTGACATATAATAAGCAAGTAAAATATATGAAGTCTTCCTTAATATATATGAAAAGGTTTCAATCATCTCTTCCCTACAAAGTCCAAGGAATCATTCTCAATTGAAAATAGCAATGAACCATTGTTTGAACTCACCCCATCCTTTTCTCTCTTAATGTATATAAACATGATATCTTGTACAAGAGCTACTATTTTTTCCAACAATAGATGTCATCAATATCTTGTACATTATGTAAGACAATCTACATAAATATGGCCAGGACCAATAGAGAAGTATCAATTTGCATTTACTCAAAATAATTGCAGTTATGCCTAGATAACATCTTTCTTGTTTTGGAGTTGCTCTATACTTTAAAATTTGTATGGAGATCCTTGATTACTTTAAAAGTTACAGTCAAATCTATCGTACTCTATACACAATTCAACACTTTTAACAGGATCTATAAGATGTAAGCAACCTTACCCCCTATTTTGAAGAGGCCAATTTCCAGACTTAAATGCGTAATGTACCACTTGAGCAGATGACTATTTGCTTACTTGGAAGCGGTTTACTTGAAGGTTCAAGCAAGTCTTAACAAACCAAGGGAAATCATTTCCTTCTTCATGGTTTAAAAAGAAAATTGGCATTTGACTTCATTATAGCTAGAGAAGAGTTGAAAAAGCAATTTCACGAAAGACCAACAAGGATAGGCCGGAGTTGAGAGAGCAATTTCACAAAAGATTGACAAGGATAGCACCAAGCTGGCACTCAATTTCTTCTCCTCTATGAAGGGATTTTAAGAAATGGAGTGTATGAGTGCAATTTAGGCGGGTTAGAGAATCAAACCAGGCCCAATTTAAGTTTTAAATTTTCAACCATAATCCAACCCGAGCTTGACTCCAATTTGAGGTAACCCGTCTGAGTTGCACCCCTACACTCAATTTCTTAAGANCCAAGCTGGCACTCAATTTCTTCTCCTCTATGAAGGGATTTTAAGAAATGGAGTGTATGAGTGCAATTTAGGCGGGTTAGAGAATCAAACCAGGCCCAATTTAAGTTTTAAATTTTCAACCATAATCCAACCCGAGCTTGACTCCAATCTGAGGTAACCCGTCTGAGTTGCACCCCTACACTCAATTTCTTAAAATCCCTTCATAGAGGAGAAGAATCAAAAGTATGCATCCTTAGGAAGAATTGGAAGAACGGAATCCTACCCCCATGTAAGGAGAGGTTTTTGCGTTATTCGAACTCATGACAATAGAATCCAAATAAACTTTGTCCGCATGATTATACTAAATTCCATCTCGTCTATTACAATTTGCATGCAATGTCGAGGTATAGTGTTTTATAGAACACCAGCTAAGTAAGTCTCTGTGGTAGCAAGGTGGCTTTCAGTTTTCATAGTAAGAGATCCAGGCCCACGCCAACTTGTCCGGNATGATTATACTAAATTCCATCTCGTCTATTACAATTTGCATGCAATGTCGAGGTATTGTGTTTTATAGAACACCAGCTAAGTAAGCCTCTGTGGTAGCAAGGTGGCTTTCAGTTTTCATAGTAAGAGATCCAGGCCCACGCCAACTTGTCCGGTTCTTGATGAGAAACCCAAAAGGCAAATGAAGATATAACTAGTTTTTTCGATTTGCATAATAGATGGTTTCGACAGCAACCCCTTGGCCATAGCAAAGGCCATCTCTTACAACCATGAACAGAGCTGCCCAACGATCTCAAAACATGGACAACACATAACTTCCAGGCCAATCGATAATGAGAGGTTAGNCATAATAGATGGTTTCGACAGCAACCCCTTGGCCATAGCAAAGGCCATCTCTTACACCCATGAACAGAGCTGCCCAACGATCTCAAAACATGGACAACACATAACTTCCAGGCCAATCGATAATGAGAGGTTAGACTTCAAGCAATGACGTGTTAATCCTCCCAAATGATGTGTCGCAGGATTACACATTCCAATCTGGGAATCAACCTCTCTGAAACGAGGGTAAGACTACCTACCACCACTTGACTCTCTCAAGCCTCGCAATGGGAGAAAACCCTGAAAACTGAGAACAACCTTTAACTCAAACGAGTAATACACTATATAAAACAGAAAGTTCAGCAATGAAATTTAGTATAGGACATGCTACACGTCAAACTTCAGTACACACCCCAAGGGTTGTCAGCTTAAAATGCAAGATCAACTCACAATGGTCATGACCTTCATATGAGGCAAGGACCGCTAAGTATTCTAGTTAGAAAACAGTTTTGCAAGTTGGGTTGCAGAGTAGGATGCTTATAGAACTTCCCTATCCTCTCAACCAAGTGTTACGATATGACGATTTGTCGCGCAAAGAAGCATCATGAGGCTTGTATTCTATTACGTAGCTATGAGGAAGCTTCAAGTGTCGTTTGATTGCATCTCTTAGAGCCATTACAGCCTAGGAAAAAAAGAGAGCAAAGAAAGCAAGGTCAGAATGTCAAACTTTTAGCATGAAAACGGAAGTAAACAAAGAGGAATGCACAAAATGGTGGTTGATAATAGCTGACCTGATGATCAGATGCATTGCGGTTCCAGACACTCAATATATCCTCATTGAAACGAATACTCAACACTGCACCACATATATTGTCACCATAATCAAGTTGGTCACCCACTAATGCCAGGACCTGCAAATGCATCCACCAGAAAACAAATCATTACCAATCTCGTAATATTTGGGAGAGAATAAAGCATAAGTTTACTCCCTATATGAGACAAGTACTGGTTCATACTAAAAAATTCTTTCATTTTAACATACTTATTTCGCAACTATGTGGTGATTATCTGATTCATAAAAATCTCACAGCTTTGCATGCAAACTGTCTCCTTCATTTTCATAACATTTTCAATTCACATTTTTAGCAGAGTTTTGAGTCCTATAATGAGTGAGGTGGGCAGGGGGTCACATTTCATTGCTAACAATGAAAAATCCATTGTTTTAGCGTACATACTCTTTTTTTTGTTACGGAAGGAGCGTACATATTCTTGGAGACTAAGGGAATAGAGTTTCTTGACAAGTCCGCCAGCCAATATACATTCTCACTCGGNAGCGTACATACTCTTTTTTTTGTTACGGAAGGAGCGTACATATTCTTGGAGACTAACGGAACAGAGTTTCTTGACAAGTCCGCCAGCCAATATACATTCTCACTCGGGGTAAAAGAAAACATATGTTGCCCAGATGCAATTTTGCACACGTTGGATGAGTTCAGATCTCTCCTCCACACAGAGAAAAGAAAATGTGAGAATGGAGCAACATCATCTCTGGACCTAAACTTGTCTTTTCAATAATTGAAAATTAAAAGAACTATTCATCTAAAATGAAAAGGATTCATGCTACGAGTTTTACAAGGGAGCATCATTAGTGCATCTAAACTTGAGGTTGGCACTGATAATGAAAAAAATTAAATCAGATAGATGTGGATAAGAATTACTTTTTGGCAGAAGTCAAAACAGCACCAAGAGATAATTTTGGCCAGATAACTCAAGAGTTGGTGCACGGCAAGCAAAATTATGACCAACTTCAGCAAAACGAGGAGTGGACACGAGGAATACTAAAATTGATAACCAAGAGATACATGGCAGATCATTTCCACTATTGGGGATTGATTATCCTCTGGGAAGATGGAAAGGAAGAAAATGTTGCCCACAGAACTAAAGCGACATGATTGAAGCATGAGCGCCGTCTAACGTCAAGGAATCATAAAATAACGACCAAATAAGAGGGAGGATCATTCAATAACACAACTTTAATTTTCTAATAAAATTCATAAGACATCTATCATGCCATTAATAAAAAAAACAATAAGAGCAACGCAGTCAAAAAAAATTGGTGCACAGAGTACAGTGTGTATGAAGATGTTGTAATGAGAATAAGCGCATCAGTGAACTAGAATATCAATAGACAATACTATGGGGAAAAAATGCCAGAAAAGGAACAATCACATGCAACAAGGAGGAATATTTTATTTAACGCAAAAGCAATTCAAGAGATTAGGGTTGAAAAATGAAAACATCAAATTTTAGGACTACAATCGAAATATAGAAGCCCAGTAAGGAGTTGGTGTAGAATACCGAGGGAAAGGAAAAGCAATGAAAAAAAAAGCACACCTCAACTAAGACAAAAAAGACAAGCAGCCTTTCCCTTACCAGATCCTCCCAAAAGCGACCTGACACAGCCTTTTTGAACCGTATTATCCACTTCCCACCATTGCAGTTAGCAGAATCCTGAACAAAAAACAATCCGTTGAGGCAGGGCATACTTAGTCTGTACTAAAAAGGAATTCTAGTGGAAAAGGAAAAAAATAAAGGAGAAAAAATCATTAATTAGCACAAGCAAGCAAACTTTTAAGCATCAACATTTACCTCCCATAGTGGACGAATTCCTTCCTTGAAAAGATGCAAATCTGTTGGGCTTGGCAATGATGATGGACGAGCCAAGTGGCAGTAGCAAATCCAAAAACCTTCAACCTATAAACAAGCAATGTTCAGATATAAGAACAAGAAAATAAATGGGATATAGAACAGAAATTGAGGTAAAGGCTTAAGGTTGACCACATTGTAGCCGCACAAATACAAAACATATATATGCACGAAAGAGTCTCACCGTACTGAAATCTACAATTTTCTTTATGTTGTCCTCGTAAGATGTCTGAGTACGGAGTCCAGGTGTTCGACGAGTGTACCAAAATACAAACTTATGCTGAGCATCACATTGAAACAAAATGAGTGACATGGTAAGCATAATGATTGCCAAATAGATTAAATCCTAGAAAAAAACGCACATCAAACATGGCAACATCATGCAAGCATTTGGAACATAGTCATACGCTCCAAACATTACTTAACTATCAATCAAAATCCCCTTCTTTTATGTATCAAATACAATTTATGACGGGGTAAAACCAGTACTACATATATCAAAGCTAAGTAGTTGAATAATTTCAAAATANGTCTGAGTACGGAGTCCAGGTGTTCGACGAGTGTACCAAAATACAAACTTATGCTGAGCATCACATTGAAACAAAATGAGTGACATGGTAAGCATAATGATTGCCAAATAGATTAAATCCGAGAAAAAAACGCACATCAAACATAGCAACATCATGCAAGCATTTGGAACATAGTCATACGCTCCAAACATTACTTAACTATCAATCAAAATCCCCTTATTTTATGTATCAAATACAATTTATGACAGGGTAAGACCAGTACTACATATATCAAAGCTAAGTAGTTGAATAATTTCAAAAAAACCATAAAGGAAGAGAAGGACTAGTGGTACAACTTGACTGGGTTGAGAGGTCAATCCAGCTATAAAACCTTCATTCCAAACTTAACCCAAAACCTTCAACCCCAACATTACCAGGTTTTAGACTTTAGATTTTTGAAATGAGTTCAACCCGGATTGACCGAATTAGCACATTAAGTAAGAACATAGCAAACATCCACAAATAGGGAACAACAGAAATCAACCGCATAGAAGAGCAATACAAAAAGCCAATGGGCACAACGAAATTTACTGCAAAATGATCAACAAATGAGCATAAGATTTTTTGAGATACCAATATGTCTACCTCCTGACTCTAGAAAGATGCTCGACTTAGAATAGCAGATAGTTTACGGATGTACTCTCTAAAAATCGAAAGACTTCATGAAACATAATTTAAGAATGCATGGGAAAAAATCCGGCAATCATTTAATCAATAAAGAATGTTAAGTTGCACCCCAGTCCCGATCGTGAGCTACAAAGCCGACAAAATGTTTAAGGTCTTCTCCGACATTGAGCCGAGGGAAGGCTCTCTGATACATATATCAGTATTACGATCAATACATGAATAAACAAGAGCATGAAATTAGGAAAAAAAATCATAGAGGCTGTGTTTCACAGTGTGGCAAATAGTTACGTGCTCTTACCTAGCCCTCCCTTACCTTTGGAACCTTACCCCATTTGACACAAGACCTTGACATCACTTGCAAAAAAGGTTCTTGCTTGTGATTGGTGGCAACTATGGCATGCCTTAGAATGAAAACTTGAGCTTATGATTGGCGGAGATATGGTGGTCAGCTAAAGGTTGACATTCTTCACCTTGGAATTCTACTTTCCTTGAGATATGTGTCATCACATGGTTTACACCTTTTACATAGTGTCTAATATCATATAGTAAGACCCACTATAAAATACGTTCTTCCAACTGCCTCTAGCTTTCATTTCCTTCATAGTACTCAGAAGTAATTAAAAATAATTAGCTTATTCATATCTTTTGTGGTAATCTTAGAAGCACGGACACTTCGCCAGATGTCGACGAGGCGGTGTCGGACACGTGTCTGACACGGATACGCGTGGGAAATGACCAAACACGCATCTAACTCTTCTACAGGTGTCATGAACATGAACAAGGATTTTTTTGAAGCCAAATACAAGGGTATACAAGAAATAAGGGGCTGAAACTGAAAGAAAGAAAGAAAAAAAAAAAAAAAGGTCGCTAACAGAACAGAGAGGAGAGAAGAAGAGACATACCAGATTTGCTTCAACGATCAGCTTCCAATTTGCTTCAAGCCTTCGTTCTTCTTTCCTTTTTCTTCCTGAGATCGTGAATCGATGCCCTAGCTGCACTCTTCCTAAGTCGGTGCCCTAGCCGACTATCTTTTTCTTTTTCTTTTCTTTCTATCTCTCTCTCAATTGAACAGATGTTGTTATTTTATTAATATGTTTCTCTTCTTTTTTTTTTGTATAATTTATTTATTAGTTGTCAAATAAATTAACCCACATTCCACTTTTGTGTTTGCCCACAGCCCAATTTGACGTTAGCTCACTGCCCAATTCTAACGTATTACTACCCAATATAATATTAGTCTATTACCCAATTGTAAGATATTAACCAATTATTTAATGATTTCTAAGTCTTATTATTAATGTTATTTATATAAAAAATATATAATATTATTCTAATTAGTTATATCCTTGTCGTACATGTGTCCTATATTTTAAAATTTTATCTTATCCCCACATTTATATCGTATTANTATTCTAATTAGTTATATCCTTGTCGTACATGTGTCCTATATTTTAAAATTTTATCGTATCCCCACATTTGTATCGTATCAGATACGACACCCATATTCGTATCTATGCTTCCTAGGTAATAATATATTACTTTAGAAGAGATGTGTCGAGGCCTAGCATATGATCTCAAGCGATCCAAATGTATTTCACTTGTTGAAATAAGTTCGACAAACATAATTGTTGATGCTAGGCCAATCTTTTTGTACTTGAGCTTTAAGGTCTAGCCTCAGAGCATGACTATTGATACTAGATAACTATATCGTTCATATTTGGCAACAGCACAAGCCAAAAGCTTGAAAAGTTTTTGTATGTTTGAGCTTATTAAAAAAACCCAAGTATTTTTCAGACTTTGCTAGTTGTCTTTGAATCAAGCAGTAGCCGTTTCATGGAAAAAATTCCTTTTCTTCCATAAAGACCATCCTCGTGTTACCTCCCTAAACGGGGAATACTCCCGAGTCTTTTTGTACTTGAGCTTTAAGGTCTGGCCTCAGAGCATGACTGTTGATACTAGATAACTATATCGTTCATAGTTGGCAGCAACACAAGCCAAAAGCTCGAAAAGTTTTTGTATGTTTTTACTTATTCAAAAAAGTCAAGTCCTTTGCAGACTTTGCTAGTTGTCTTTGAATCAAGCAATAGCCGCTTCATGGAAAAAATTCATTTTCTTCCCTAAAGACCATCCTCGTGTTACCTCCCTAAACGGGGAATACTCCCGAGTTGAGGTTAAGTAAACCCATCATGAAGAGGTTCAATGCCCATGATATGATTTTTGGTGCTTTGGCTGAGCAAAGACTTACCCAATTCCGGGNTAAAGACCATCCTCGTGTTACCTCCCTAAACGGGGAATACTCCCGAGTTGAGGTTACGTAAACCCATCATGAAGAGGTTCAATGCCCATGATATGATTTTTGGTGCTTTGGCTGAGCAAAGACTTACCCAATTCCGGGACCTAACCCTACTCCTTTGTAACTTCCCTAAACAAAAACTACTCCCAAGAACCTGAACATGTTCTCAAGAGGTTTTATGCCAATAATACACTTTGGGTCAAGATTTACCCATTTCTAGAGTCAAGCCTCGCACTATGTTAAGGGATTGTCTGATTCTTCAGGAATTCACTATCAAGGCAAACATGCATTTTTACTTGGACTAGTGGAGTCGACATAGGATGGAATCATACAGCTCCTCGTTCAATTCTAAGTCATTAGATCATTTTTCGCGTTCAAGAATCCTGTCCGTTCTTCCACTCCATTTGAAATAGTAACTAGGACCAATTTAGTCACATTTTCATATTCAACACCTTCCATTTTTATTTTTATGAGAATCTAGCAATCAATGCGGAACTACAACGTATTCCCTCCGATTCTTAAGTCGGTCAAAGCACCGATTTTAAAAAGGGGGAATACCAGAGGTTGTGTGGAAGTGAGTGCCTGTGAGAGGTGTTTGATGCATTCTGACCACGCAAGAGGAAAACAGTTATTGAGAAAAAGGGATGACCTAGCATCAAGAATCATGCTTGAAGGTTAAACTTTAAAACTAAAATACAAAAGGACATGTCTAGCTTCGACAAACATGTTTGTAGGACTTCATTCCACAAGTGGCAAATACATTTGGGTTTAGATATGTTAGATCTCGGCATATCTCCCCCAGAGTTATATATTATTAGAGAAGACATTAATCATCATAGTACATTTCAAATCCTTTTGTAGACTACAAAGAAATTGAAAGTTAGAAGCACTTGGAAGGACACAAGTTATGGTGTGTCCCACTATACGAAAATGGTCACTATGTAAAAGATGTAAGCCATGTAATAGCACACACCTCAAAGGAAATATAATTCCACGGTAAAGAATATCAACCTTTAGTTGGTCACCATAACTCCAATTATCAGAATGAAGAACCTTGTTTGTAAGTGATATCAAGTTCTTCTCTAGCTAGGATACCCCAAGATAAGAGAAAACCAAGGGAGCTTGTAGCTCTCTACCATACACAACCACATACACACCCTAATAATATTTTCTAATTTCATGCACTTACTTATACATATATTGATCGCAATATTGACTTACGCATCAGAGGGCCTTCTCTCAACTCAACGCTGAGGAACCTAACATTATGAAGAGTTTGCAGCTCCAAAAGGACCAAAACTAAGGGCACAACTCAATATTCTTTACTGATTCGATGATTGCCAATTTTTTCCCATGTAAGAGTATCACATAAAATCCATTAACCAAGAACAATCAAAGAGAAGGTAAGGCAATCGTGTTCAACAATCAAGGAGAATGTTGTCGCCAAAAAACATGGTAGAGGCTCTATAGAATGCAACTATATTGAACAATTAGAGTGAAGGGTGTTGTTGACATGAGAGTGAGAGAGAGGTAGGTGAAGATGACAAATGAGAACTAGTTAACGATTAAGCCTAAATCCCGTCCAATGTACCATCTGCTAACAAGGCAGCTAGTCCAATCAACATCAAAGAATGCAAAGAAGGTGGTGAATGGTCCCAGAATGCAAGGAAAAATGGGATATTAATGGTGTCAACTATCCACTATATAGGTCTTTTCAATCTATGGCAAACTTTTCAATTGCTCTAAGCGCTTTAAACAGTCAAGGATCTAAAATCTTAGGGAAAATCTAACACGTTATCCCTATCGCTAAGTTAGCCTTTTAGTTTTAAGCAAATCAGTCTTACCCAATCGTAAATTTAGATGATGACGTGCTTGGGTTGAGGCTGAATTTATCGAAATTGGTTGGGAAAAGGAAACATTCCCAAAACCCAATACCTCAGTTTGAGCAATGTTATCATGAATCAACTTGGTAAGTGATATGGATATGGATACACAATGTGATACTTTTCCTGATATGCGATGCGATGTGAGTATAATTAATTGGTACAATATTTTGTCATGATTAATTGTGTAACTCCTTTGGATCATTTTTGTAGTTATATAAAATAACATACACAATTGACTAATATTTATTTTACATTTCTAATACGGCTTGCAAAGCAAATCATAATTCAAGACAACATATCAACTAATGGTTATAACTTGCAACTAATAATAATTGCACATTCTCTATTAGGATAAGAAGTTAAAATCAAAACTATCAAATATATATTGAAAATCTCCAAATAAAAATAACCATGGGTTGGTTCAAGATTAGAGTCACAATTTGGGGTAGTAAGAGCAGCCATGGAAGCTAGTAAGTCTTTCATACAGCGCACTACNTGGTTCAAGATTAGAGTCACAATTTGGGGTAGTAAGAGCAGCCATGGAAGCTAGTAAGTCTATCATACAGCGCACTACTACAAAGGATATGATTTCAGCTAAGGCTATACTACAGTTCAAAAAAAAAAAAAAAGCTAAGGCTATACTCCAAAATTGTCAAACTAATTCGAGTATGGGCCATCTGTCCGTCTAGATTCAACTACAGATCATAATTTATAAAAGAGCAGAACCTTATAAAACGAGATAAATAGATCGNACTACAAAGGATATGATTTCAGCTAAGGCTATACTACAGTTCAAAAAAAAAAAAAAGCTAAGGCCATACTCCAAAATTGTCAAACTAATTCGAATATGGGCCATCTGTCCGTCTAGATTCAACTACAGATCATAATTTATAAAAGAGCAGAACCTTATAAAACGAGATAAATAGATTGATTCAGAAAATGAATTTCAAAAAGCACATATGCATATGTACATTCTTGCATATTTACAGACATACAAACAAATACACACACACACAAAAATGTGAGTGTCACAGTCAATGTTACATCAACAAATTAGGTTGCAATCAAGCTCATTAATCCACACCAAAACAAACCTAATGCAGTAGAAATTAGACCAACAATAAAAGCGACCAACTAGAAAGCAAAAAAATACACACAANTTGCATATTTACAGACATACAAACAAATACACACACACACAAAAATGTGAGTGTCACAGTCAATGTTACATCAACAAATTAGGTTGCAATCAAGCTCATTAATCCACACCTAAACAAACCTAATGCAGTAGAAATTAGACCAACAATAAAAGCGACCAACTAGAAAGCAAAAAAATACACACAAAAAAAAAACGACCAAGAAATATATAAGATCGAGTGAGACAGAGAGAGAGAGAGAAACCCTGAGAGGGTGTAGACCAGCTTTGAGGTCGCGGGCTTGGCGTTCGCGATCTTCGGCTTCTCTATCTGTAGTTGTGGAGGGATCGACGGCCAACTGGGTTTTGGAGAAGTTTTGATTGTTCTCAGCTTCGTTCTTCTCTGCTGCAACTTCCATTTAGTTTTTCTCACTTCCACAAATACAAACCCTAGTAGCTCCCTACAGATGTATCTCCTTCAATCCTGATTCTCTTTTTGTGGAGGAGGGAGGAGAAGAGAGAGAAAAATTGAACAAAGTATCCCGAGTCAATAAGGAAAATGCTACGTGCATCTTCAAAAAAAAAAACAAAAATTCAATCCAACGGTGATAACACGTCGTTTCTATCTAAATTTTATCATCCAATTGAAAAATCATAATTAAATAAAATGAACCCAACCAATACTGGTCAAAAAAAACAATTACTCCACCAACATCTTTTAGGTGAAAAAAAGGGGATTGTTTGGTAAGACAAAGTTTAGTTATCTAAGTCTCTATTATGGATTTAAATTTTTATTGAAATGTAAATCTTGATTTAATTGGTATATGGGTTGAAAGATTGATTCATGCACCTGGGGTTGCCCTCGGTTCTCCCTAAACACATGAGCCTGAGCGATATGAGCGCGTCTCTATCCATCGAGAATAGCTCAAAATTTTCCTCCGTTATATTTTTAAAATGAACCTCACTACTCTTATGTGTTGATATTTGGATGCAGTAGTTATGAAAATTGTGGGTTCATTTTGCCCACATTTAATTTTTTAATTAGATGACGATACAAAATCATTACAATGTCACCGTTACGTTGAATATTTACTCACTACGGACCATGTTTATTGATTTGATCTATTATGGTCATTAAATTTGATAATAAATATCGAGTTCAAATTTTTTTTTTGATAATAGNTCTCCCTAAACACATGAGCCTGAGCGATATGAGCGCGTCTCTATCCATCGAGAATAGCTCAAAATTTTCCTCTGTTATATTTTTAAAATGAACCTCACTACTCTTATGTGTTGATATTTGGATGCGGTAGTTATGAAAATTGTGGGTTCATTTTGCCCACATTTAATTTTTAATTAGATGATGATATAAAATCATTACAATGTCACCGTTACATTGAATATTTACTCACTACGGACCATGTTTATTGATTTGATCTATTACGGTCATTAAATTTGATAATAAATATCGAGTTCAAATTTTTTTTTTGATAATTGNGTTGAACTTGACATTTGATAGTTCAAAAGTCTCAAGTTTAATTTATTCTAACACTCATTAAAAGTTAGTCATTCTTATTTTTTTTAAAATATGTTCTAAGAGCAACTCCAAGGGGAGTTGCCAAAAATGGGGTGCCAAATATCATTTTGCAACCTTGAACAGTGTTTTGACACCCGTGAACAGTGTTTTTGTTCCAATGATAGGTGTCAAAATAGGGTGTCATTTTAATATTTCAATATTTTTTATTAAAAAATATAATTAAACTTAACGGTTATATTTTAACGGGTATAGTTTTCATAACGATCGCAATTTAACGGATATATTTTTATTGTAAAAATTTAAATTTTCAAATTTTAAATTTCAAATTTTGGCGGACAATTCAAATTTCAAATTTCCAATTTTGTTCGCTGAAATTCAAATTTCAAATTTCAAATTTCAATCCTTGAAATTCAAATTTGAAAATTTAACCGCCAAAATAAAAATTAAAAAAAATATAATTCGTCTATAAATATGATCATTTTTCTCATATTTTTATCCATCTATCTTATATTCTCTCTATAAATTCAATATCTTCTTCTCTTTGACTAATTATCCTCTCATATTTTCATTCATCAAGCTACATAAATCTCTATNTTGGGAAAAACAATTTTCAAAGCAAAAAAAATTGAGTTGTTACTAATTATTGATGATTAGAATATCAAAAAAAACATATAAATTTTTAAATGCTAATTAAAATGGGCCCTATGCAACACATAATTGAACCAACAATAACTTATCAATTGGGTTGGGTCATGTGCATAATTTATCAATTGAGTCATGGGTTGGACCAGTTGGATGTAGATTCCTTTGGAACATTTGTCATTATGAATCAACTAGCAATTTCGTAATTTTTAGACGTAGTTCGGTGGTTGAACTTGACATTTGATAGTTCAAAAGTCTCAAGTTTAATTTATTCTAACACTCCTTAAAAGTTAGTCATTCTTATTTTTTTAAAAATATGTTCTAAGAGCAACTCCAAGGGGAGTTGCCAAAAATGGGGTGCCAAATGTCATTTTGCAACCTTGAACAGTGTTTTGACACCCGTGAACAGTGTTTTTGTTCCAATGATAGGTGTCAAAATAGGGTGTCATTTTAATATTTCAATATTTTTTATTAAAAAATATAATTAAACTTAACGGTTATATTTTAACGGGTATAGTTTTCATAACGATCGCAATTTAACGGATATATTTTTATTGTAAAAATTTAAATTTTCAAATTTTAAATTTCAAATTTTGGCGGACAATTCAAATTTCAAATTTTCAATTTTGTTCGCTGAAATTCAAATTTCAAATTTCAAATTTCAATCCTTGAAATTCAAATTTGAAAATTTAACCGCCAAAATAAAAATTAAAAAAAATATAATTCGTCTATAAATATGATCATTTTTCTCATATTTTTATCCATCTATCTTATATTCTCTCTATAAATTCAATATCTCTTTCTCTTTGACTAATTATCCTCTCATATTTTCATTCATCAAGCTACATAAATCTCTATCCTAATATTTTAGGAGAGATCCTCAATATTGAAGAAGAAGATAATAATGACTTGGATATATTGTATGTTGCAACTAGAAGGTCAGAAGGGTCTACTTAGGGACGGATAAGAAGGCATCGTAGTTCCGTTCCAGGGCACAGAATTGTTAATCGTGGTAGAGTTGAAGGTCACAAAAGACTTTATTGTAACTATTTTGCTACCCCTTGTGTATGTGAAAGTTTTGTTCGAAGGAGGTTCCGAATGAGTCATCCTTTTTTTCTCCGAATTGTAAATGAGGTTGAACAACACGATCTATACTTCATCCAAACAACAGATGCCGTTGGAATTCTCGGTTTGTCATCCCTTTAATAGATAATAGTTGCTTATAGAATTCTTGCTTACGAAACACCGACAAATTCTGTGGATGAATACATCATAATTGGAGAAAGCACTGTCATACAGAGTCTGAGAAGGTTTGTAAAAGTTGTTATTGCAGTGTTTGGCGACCATTACCTGAAGTCACTAAACAATATCGATATTGCTCAATTGCTACAGACAGGGCAACAACGTGGCTTTCCCGGCATGTTAGGGAGTATTGATTGCATGCATTGGGAAGTGACAAAATTGTCCTACAGCATGGCAAGGTATGTATACTGGTCATTGTCATGAACCAACAATCATTTTAGAAGCTGTGGCTTCTCAAAATCTTTGGATATGAGATGTGTTCTTTGGGCTCTCTAGTTCGCTGAATGACATAAATGTTCTAGATAGATCCTCTGTTTTTGAATTATTAGTAAATGATCATGCTCCTTCAATCAACTATATAATTAATGATCATGAGATATTATCTAGCTAATGGTATTTATCCAAACTAGTCAACATTTGTAAAAATAATTCCTTGTCCACAAGGTTTGAAGAAAAAATATTTTGCTAAAACACAAGAGTCGGCAAAGAAAAGATGTAGAGCGGGCATATGGGGTACTTCAAGCCCGTTTTGCAATTGTGCGTGGATCAACATGTTTTCGGGATGAAGAAACACTTGTAGATATTATGAAAGCGTGCATAATAATGCATAATATGATCATTGAAGATGAAGGAGACATTGATAACAATGACTTTGGTGGAAGTGATGCAAATCTGCCTGTAGAAGTGTCGCATGCGTATACACCAGAATTTGAAGACTTCATGCAAACCTATTGTCAGATCAAGGACAGTATTACTAATTCTCAACTGCAGTCAGATCTTATCGAGCATTTGTGGGAACGACATGGTGACTAATAATTTTCTCAATTTCAATGACCATATTATGTTGTGTTTTCAATTTTAATTTATATTNACCATTACCTGAAGTCACTAAACAATATCGATATTGCTCAATTGCTACAGACAGGGCAACAACGTGGCTTTCCCGGCATGTTAGGGAGTATTGATTGCATGCATTGGGAAGTGACAAAATTGTCCTACAGCATGGCAAGGTATGTATACTGGTCATTGTCATGAACCAACAATCATTTTAGAAGCTGTGGCTTCTCAAAATCTTTGGATATGAGATGTGTTCTTTGGGCTCTCTAGTTCGCTGAATGACATAAATGTTCTAGATAGATCCTCTGTTTTTGAATTATTAGTAAATGATCATGCTCCTTCAATCAACTATATAATTAATGATCATGAGATATTATCTAGCTAATGGTATTTATCCAAACTAGTCAACATTTGTAAAAATAATTCCTTGTCCACAAGGTTTGAAGAAAAAATATTTTGCTAAAACACAAGAGTCGGCAAAGAAAAGATGTAGAGCGGGCATATGGGGTACTTCAAGCCCGTTTTGCAATTGTGCGTGGATCAACATGTTTTCGGGATGAAGAAACACTTGTAGATATTATGAAAGCGTGCATAATAATGCATAATATGATCATTGAAGATGAAGGAGACATTGATAACAATGACTTTGGTGGAAGTGATGCAAATCTGCCTGTAGAAGTGTCGCATGCGTATACACCAGAATTTGAAGACTTCATGCAAACCTATTGTCAGATCAAGGACAGTATTACTAATTCTCAACTGCAGTCAGATCTTATCGAGCATTTGTGGGAACGACATGGTGACTAATAATTTTCTCAATTTCAATGACCATATTATGTTGTGTTTTCAATTTTAATTTATATTTTCAATTTCAAGTTGTACTTTCAATTCCAATTTTAATTTCAAGTTGTATTTTCAATACATAGTTTTTCATAAATAATAGCAACATAATAAATAATGACTACAAATTAAAAATAATAGCAACATAATAAATAATGACTACAAATTAAAAATAATAGCAACATAATAAATAATGACTAAAAATTAAAAATAATAGCAACATAATAAATAATGATTACAAATTAAAAATAATAACAACATAATAAATAACGATTAAAAATTAAAGTCCGGCTTTTTCATAATCTCTATCTTCAGGTTATTCCAATATGCTGCAGAAATTGAGTCCATGCCAGTAGTGTCAGTTTTCGTGATTTTCATTTCATTCTGCATTTCATTCTGTCTTTCAATTTCTTGCACCTGCCTTTCTTCAATTTTCTAACTGTCTATAATGTTGCTCCAATGTTATCTCCTGTTGAACATAAATTTTGTCGTGTCGCTTAATTTTTTGTCGTTCAACTTCCATTCTTTCATTCCAGTGGTGATGATCTAGTGATGCTTCAACACCGGTTTGTTTCTCTTTGTTTTTAAGTTGTTTCTTCGAAACATTTCTGCCTAATGGCCTGTCGAGATTGGGAGTGGACAAGGGTTTAGTGTCATCCCTTAAATATGGAGTTGAATAGCAAGATTCAACATGAGTTGATTCAGCAGGACTATCAATCTCATGAGTTTTGCTCTCTTATTGCTGGTAAGATTATCAGTCCATTTTCACTCCATTTTTAATATATTCAAACAATGATAATATTGAATTGGTTTTTTAATAATCTTAGCAAATATTTCTTTTGCGTCATCAACCTGAAAAACATATGAAATTATTCAGTCAATAATTCAAATATCAAATCACAGTAGTGTCTAAATTAAAAGTTTAATCATTATATTATTTTGTTTTGTGTGTCCACTTTATCGCAATTTTTCAATTTGACTATAAAAATCGACAAATTTGCCGCATTTTGCATTTATATCAGTCCAACGACTTTTAATAGAAGATTTGCGAACGTTCTTCATGATTGCCTCCATGAAGTTTTAAGTATTGTAATATTCTTTGCCAAANGTCAATAATTCAAATATCAAATCACAGTAGTGTCTAAATTAAAAGTTTAATCATTATATTATTTTGCTTGGTGTGTCCACTTTATCGCAAATTTTCAATTTGACTATAAAAATCGACAAATTTGCCGCATTTTGCATTTATATCAGTCCAACGACTTTTAATAGAAGATTTGTGAACGTTCTTCATGATTGCCTCCATGAAGTTTTAAGTATTGTAATATTCTTTGCCAGANAATACCTAAATTTGAGTAAAAAATAATTTGGTTAGCTCTTGATCAGAACTGTGTAATTTGGATAACTCTTTGATCAAAATTTGAACAAAAATTTAGTTCAAAGTTATCTAAATTATTTTTTTGTTCATATTTAAGGATTACGTGACAAGTTTATAATAAAAAATTATTAATNTCATTTGTGTTAAGCCACGCAGACATAATTAATTTATCTTCTTCTAAAGAGAAGTTCTCTGTCTTTTACGATTTTTCACTCTTGAAACGACTTCATTTTGTACTAGCGTCAATACTGTGGGATTGGTTTGCATAGCATCATCATATAAATCGGTGTTATTTATAAGCAAATCAGTGAATGAGCATAAAATAATCANTCATTTGTGTTAAGCCACGCAGACATAATTAATTTATCTTCTTCTAAAGAGAAGTTTTCTGTCTTTTACGATTTTTCACTCTTGAAACGACTTCATTTTGTACTAGCGTCAATACTGTGGGATTGGTTTGCATATCATCATCATATAAATCGGTGTTATTTATAAGCAAATCAGTGAATGAGCATAAAATAATCAATTAAAAAAAATATCCTTAATTAAAACAAATAAATCTGTCATAAATTATAAAAAATTATAAATTAAAACAAGAACGGGGGCAGATATAATTATAAATTATAAATTAAAACAAGAACTTATAAATAAAAACAAGAATAGGGAGCATATGTAATTATAAATTATAAATTAAAATAAGAACTTATAAATTAAAACAAAAATAGGGAGCAAATGTAATTATAAATTATAAATTAAAACTAGAACTTTTAAATTAAAACAAAAACAGGAGGGTAAATGTAATTATAAATTATAAATTATAAATTATAAATTAAAACTAGAACTTATAAATTAAAATAAAAATAGGGGGCAGATGTAATTATAAACTACAACTCCTACCCTTTCCCCTAAATAAAACGATTCCTATCATTCCCCTTAATCAGTTGTTTTCTCTTTCCTTTCCCCTTCCTCCCCTTCCCCTTACCAGACCAGACAATGGCAACAGGGCTATACGAGCACACCAACGGCAAGGGTCAAGGAAGCTAGGGTTTTCAATATCAAAGGCAAGGATTCAGTGAGCTATTTTCTGAAAGTAGTATACAAATAGATTTCAGGCAAGTCTCCTTTCCCTTCAATCTCTCTGTATTTTTATAAAAATTTTGAGTAGAATATAGCCGTTGAGGAACAGTAGCCACCGACGGCTATTTTGCAACCTTTCTATTCTCTCTCCAAAATTATCAAATATACCACACCAAAATCTTAGATGCCATTTTACCACCTCTAATGCCACCTCCATTGGAGTTCCATTTTTTGCAGTTGGGGGTGCCATTTTAGTGGTTATGGGGATGACACCCCTGATGACAACTTTCGTTGGAGTTGTTNCCACACCAAAATCTTAGATGCCATTTTACCACCTCTAATGCCACCTCCATTGGAGTCCCATTTTTTGCAGTTGGGGGTGCCATTTTAGTGGTTATGGGGATGACACCCCTGATGACAACTTCCGTTGGAGTTGCTCTAAATTCAAATCATAGTGATCAGTCTCTGAATTCGAAAAAGTAATCGATACAAATCTAAACTCCCCAAACTAAAAAAAAAAAAACTAGCAATGCCATATCTAAATTGATTGTGGAACATTTATATTTTAAATAATAGTTTTTTATTATTTTTTTGTCAAGGAGAGGTATGAAAGAGAGAATAGAGATGTATATATAAATAAGTAAGGTTGATTGATATTGAAATAATAAGAAAATAAAAATAGAGTTAATTACATTGGAGGTTTTTAATATTTTAATTGTTTTATTTTAATCCCAAAATATTTAATATATTTATATATCGTATCATAGATAATGTCCAAATTATTAACGATTTTTTTCTCATAAACTTATCACGTAATACCTAAATTTGAGTAAAAAATAATTTGGTTAGCTCTTGATCAGAACTGTGTAATTTGGATAACTCTTTGATCAAAATTTGAACAAAAATTTAGTTCAAAGTTATCTAAATTATTTTTTTGTTCATATTTAAGGATTACGTGACAAGTTTATAATAAAAAATTATTAATAATCTAAACGATGTCTGGTTGAGGGACCACATAGAAATATATTTAATATTTTAAGGATTAAAATGATGTAATTAAAATATTATGAATTAAAATGAGATAAATCCTATATTTTGGGACTCAAGTGTAATTAACCATAAAAATAAATTAAAATTTTAAAATTTAAAGTTTCCCTACCAAATCAGAAAAGTGGAGCCGCGACAAACGCAGGCTAAAGATCTACGAAAGTCTGAGCTGGAACAACGCAAGTGCCAAAGGTTTTTGACCCTTTAGGTAGAAAGAATACCTGTTCCTGTGGTCAGATCGAGAGAGAGAGAGAGAGAGAGAGAGAGAGAGACGTTGATGGTGTAATCTCCAAAAAAAAAACTTGCCCATTTCATCCCTTTTTGTGTGTGTATTCACTTTGTTTCGTCTTCTTCTTCTTCGTGTAATTGAATACTCCGATGGTGGCAGCAATAAGGTCGATTCTGTTTCTCTGCATCTTTGCCTATTCTTCGCTACGATGTTTCTCATCAATATCACCGTCGATGTGCCCTCACACGTCGGAAACGTTGTTCCTCAACACTCTTCACTCTCAATGCCCTCTTTCTTATTCTCCCAATTCGCCTCTCGAGGTAGGTTCACCTCTACTTTTACTCATATCCCTATTGACTATATCTAGAATTCATCACTTTTAATTTTGAAAATCAACTTGTTTTATGAATGCATAGCTTATGCATTGGTTCATAATTATAACTCCCAATTTGTTTTTGAGAGAGTTTTCGTGGAGTTCCCATACTGGGTTCGTCCAATTGCAATAGATTTTTGTGTCTTTGGCGTATTTTTTGCAGATTATCTTCTGATATTCATTATGGTGGGTAAATTGTTTCACCCAGTTTTTTTATATGTGAAATTCAGAAGGTTTTGGGTTAATTAGAAAAGGGCTTTTCTTGTTATTGGTATCAACAAATGTTTTTCTTGATTAGGTTTGATTAGGGTTTGTAGTCTGGAAATAAGAGAATCAGTCGGTCAAAAAGCATCTTATGTGATTCATGTAGTGACTACTTTCCAAGGGAGGGGAGCACGTTTTATTGATTGCCTTTTGGAGTTAATATGTATTTTGCTTAGTGGTGTTATGAAAAATCCAGTTGTTAGTATAGAGAATCAAGTTGTTCATGTTTGGACCATCTTTGTTTGTTGTTATTGCTTTGGGTTTTTTATAAATGTTGTGTATTGTAGAAAGAAGAGGGCCGATAATACTTTTTGGGGTGCTAAAAGCACATGAATATGGGAGGCCGGTTACATTAAGTTATAATATTTATTCCCCTATAGTTGTGTCAATGCTTTAGTTATATGAAGATGCCTCTTTTAGTTTTAGCATTTAATTTATTAGTTAGGGGGTTGTTGCGGAGTGCTTGCTCATAGACTTCTTTAACCATTTGTTTTTCTTGAATTATAGTCTTTCCGTGAGAAGTCAAAGATGAGAACTTGTCACATTGCTTTTTCTAGAGGACTGACTGCTATGCTTTCTACCTGGTGCAGCAGAAAAAAGGAAAGGGGGATAAAACTAAAAAAAATAAAAAATTTACTGGACACCATAATGGAATAGGAAACAATTCAACAAGATGTATTTCAAAGCTAGCTATTTACTTTGCTTAAATGAATTTTAGCGGTCATTAAGTGCTTGATGCTGACAACTATTGTTGTGGGTTTTTGAACCGTATTATTGTCATAGGATGATTTAAACTCAGCTTAATAAAGCCCTTTAAATGAGTTTTAGGCACAAAGCAACAATTACGTCGTAAATGTGGTATACCATTCTTAGCGAAACGAAAATTGTTTACCTTTTCCTTTTTGTTTGTTACAATTGCTTGGCAGACCATTGGGGTTGTCCTTTTTTTGTGGTTGATAATTTACTGGAGGATGACGTATGGCAAAAGCTTAGTCCTTGGAACATGTGGTAGGGATGTAAAGTTTAAATAGTCTGAAGAGTAAGCCTAGTGCTGGAGCATTTAGAATGTGAAGAACCTAGCCATTCAGACATTCGGGGATGTCAACTGTTAATTGTGTGAAACTTTTACATAAATTCTGAATAGAGTTGTCTTTAGCATTATTTTATTTGTTTGGCAAGATTGGCGCCTCTGTTTTTAACTGAAGTGTGTACAGGCAAGGTTTTTTGACTGATGTTCTCTTGGGGGAGGAAAACTAGCACAGCAGGAATAAGGATAATCCTTCCAATTTTCTATATCTTTCTACATTCTTTATTTGTACATTCTTGTTCAATATCTATGTTACCTCCTCATCATCATATATTTCTTCACTTTATATACTTTATTGCCGTTGGTGCTATTGTTTGTCTACAAGTCTCATTTTTATGTAAGATCGACTCATGTTTTGAAAAGATGTTCACTTACTCAATATAGTAAGGAGAGAAAAAAAAATAAGGACTTGCATCTTTGTATTGGATAGATGATGACGACCATAGATCAAGGATCAAAGAAAGGCTGGGGAGGAGAAACTAAACGAGAAGATTACCTAATGAAAACCAGAGAGCGGATCCCAAGGGCTGTAATTAATACTGCTGGATTTTAAGTTTAAACTACTATGGAATTGTTTACCATATTGAGGATTGTAGATTTAAGGGCAGTGATACTCATAGAGTTTGATTATGCTGTCATTTTTTGAAAAGTTTGAAAATCTGTGAGTTGAAAATTTTGAATGCATTCTGTTAAGTCTTGGAATTATAATGCTGACGATGGACACTTCGGCTTTGGGATTTTTTTAGCAAAAGAGATGAATATGGGAAGACTCAAGTGACATGACCAATAAATAGATGACGGAGCATGATATCTACTAGTTTTAAAGACTTAAACTATTACAAGTAGAGAAGAAATTCCAATGTGTCTCCAGTATTTGGTGTCCATTTCTTGATGTGGTTGGCAAGTGTAACTTTGTAGGTTTTTCAAGTAAGATACTAGAAAAAATTTGAGGAGAAGAGAGAATTGGCCAGAGAAGAATAATTCCAAGAGGGACGGTGCAGAAGTTTCTTCCAACCAGAGACTTTCTAAATTACTTTTTTATTATGCACAATGTTGTTTCCCTGCCTGATTAAGTACCTGTTGCTTTGCTGGTAGGCCCACTTAGGTTAGCTGCTATTGTAAGACAATTGTGATTAAATCAATGGAGAAGAAATAGCAAGAAAAGGACATCCTTGTGCTACCTTTTTAGTTTATGTTGGCTTCAAAGAGGAGTGGGTGTATTGACTATTTGAGTTATAGGAATTTACAACGTTCCTCTTTTACAATGATATTTCAAGGTGTTCAACATACGTCTTGCATATCTTTTTCTAAATGCCAAAGACAGAAAAGGATACCTTTCTTGGACTAAGATTTCCTTTGAAGCAAAGTATTTTTCAAAAAGACACACATGGGAAGACCATAAGTATTATGTGTAATGTATGCATTTGAAAGGAGTTAAACAAGTGTAAAGACAGTTTAACAAAGTGAAAATGATCAATTTTTAGTCCGACATGCACATGACTCTCTATAAGGTTGTTACATGCAACGGAGTCTTGCCACGTGTGAGACCTTAAAGGCAAGCTTGTTATGTAAACTGACTATGAATCACTACAACTTTATATATTGTATATAATTCATAGCTCAACATATGTTTTCAATTGTCGTTCCAACCTATTATCATATTGCAATATAACTCGATGCAACCTTTAACCCTAGGAAGCATAGACACTTAATAGTGGTCAGAGGATCATTGTCGAACACGTCTAGGACACGGATATGTTCAGAAACTTGTCAGACATGAAAAAATGAGTGTCCAATTATTTTATCATTATTATGTTCTCGGGACACGTTTTGTACATGTTGGGGACACGTGATTGACACACTCGAGATACGTGGGGAACATGTGACTGACACGCTGGGGGACATGTTTTGAAAACTTTTTTCAAATTTTTAGAAACTTATCAAGCAACTTTGTAAATAAAGGATGTTATGTTTGTAATTTGAAAGAGAGATGGGTCAAAGTTACAATAAAAAAGAGTTATAATCACAACCTGGACATAGGATGCCAAGATAAACATAATTTCGGACACGATTACGAAATTATATAAAAATGGAATACACTTTTTATATGAAAATAATTTGATAAAAAATGGAATTATGAAATTGTGGCTCCTTAGAATTAAATGAAAATAGGGTTACGAATTGGAATAGGTTTGAAAATTGTTATTGTAGTAGTCATTGATTGTTGTTGGATCATGGATTTTTATGATGAATGTTTATAGGTATTGTCTAACATTTTATTTTTTATTCGATGATTTCATGGTGTAAATTGTTACAATTATGAAAATGATGATTTAATGGTTGTTGTTAAGATATATTTATTTTATCATAGGATCAAATATATAGAAATATAAATGTGCGTGCTGGATCTTGCACAATATAAACACGGGAACAGATCTCTCCCTTGGTGAACTCGAGTGAGTCAGTCGAGTGGTCAACTCCACTGCTTGGAACAGCCTGTGAGGTCCGGTGGTAACCTGGAACGGTAATAGAAGACCCTTGNCGAGTGGTCAACTCCACTGCTTGGAACAGCCTGTGAGGTCCGGTGGTAACCTGGAATGGTAATAGGAGACCCTTGTGGATCAACGGAACGATCCAGTAAGGCTGAGGAAGGTTCCTAGAACAAAGAAAAACAAGTTAGAAGGGTGCCGGAGTGTTTTTCGGCGTATCCCCTCCGACGATCAAGTCAGTTTTTGAGAGAGAAGAAGAAGAAAACACTGAATATAATTTTGTAGCAAAGGTTTTTCGTTGCATATCGTCTTGCCTTTTGCGATGAGTATTTATACCTCAAAAACTCATGATTGCTGTCAGTGTAGTCAGTAGGTGATCATTAGGTACAGACAACGTGCGCACTGACTCCAATGAGGAATGTCTTTTCTTTTAACTGCTTGGGATCCCGAGTAACCAAGACTGTGTCATCGGCCTGCCGACTATTCAATGAGCTCTTCTCGGCGAGGATGTAATAAATGTCCGGCCTTAGAGACATTTATTACCTTTCACTTCCGAGCCTTACTGCATTAAATGCTGTCTCATCAAAGGAATGGTATAATTAAATGTTTGCTTTCCCAAATCGTGTGTCAGCAAGGGCATCCGGTCTTTCTGTCTCTGATGTGACACAATATGCCATGCATCCTTTCCCCATTAGCTGTGTCCCCTGCCTTCCTGTGCCTTTTGACGCCAATTGTGTAAGATGNTCAGCAAGGGCATCCGGTCTTTCTGTCTCTGATGTGACACAATATGCCATGCGTCCTTTCCCCATTAGCTGTGTCCCCTGCCTTCCTGTGCCTTTTGACGCCAATTGTGTAAGACGAGGTCATGACAGCTAACCTAGCCTAGCCTAGGCTAGTGGCCTGTACATCAATAGCCTCTGCCGGAGCAGAAAACGCCACCCTGGACGGAGGTACATCTCGGAGCCAAACGGGAGGTTCATCTCGGAGCCGAGGGGAGGTACATATAGCGACCGATGTACCCTTATCAGACCGAGGGATACGTGTCGGTACGTAAACGTACTGGATGCCACTTGATCCTTATGACAAGTACCTCGGGGGAGAGGAACTTGTGAACCGATGAGTACGTGATCTCAGTAACAAGGATTTAGTGACACTGAGGACACGTGTCTTCATCTTGTAGTATTTCGAAAATGTCCCATCAATAAATATGTAATATTAGTTGTCTCCCGGCTTGTCCATGCCTTACTTTTTTGAAAATTTCGTGTTGGCGTGTCCGTGTCCTTTGTTTTGTGTCCATGCTTATTAGCTTCAACCTATTGTTTGGGGCTGGATGCATGAACATTGGGCCATATTTGTTCCTTTGAATTGCTTATCAAAAAATATGTGCTACTGAATTGCAGTACATCTCTCTCAAACAAATAAAGAACAAAAATTATTATCTTGGTCTTTTTGTTCTTTGTATGGTTGTAGTACTTTCACTGTGCGATTATAGGTATGTGTTGCGTATGGGACAAACTTGTTTAGTTGAAATTCTTTAAACTTAGTAAGGATGATACAAGAAGCAAAAAAATGGGCAGGTTAATTTGTTTAAATATATAGATGAATTCTTAGAAGAGATATCGAGGTCCATTCGGATTGGTGAAATAGTCATTTTATTATAGTTTTAAAAGCCTTACAACACGTTCATTTTTCTCTCCTTTTTGGGTAGGTGGGAAGAGATGGGTTTAACCACGTAATGATGTTGTGCTTAATCTTCCCTTTGTTGGGTTGGGAAGAGTTTATATAGAAACGAGCTTGCAACTTGATTTAATCATCACTTGTCTACGATTTCTAACTATTCAAGGGACTCTCAATTTCAACCCGTGCACTATTTCATGGTGATGTAGGCATTTGGCATTCTATTATGGGGTGCTGGACATGGGAATTGATTGAATCCATATTGTTTTCTCCGTGTTTAGGAGTTCTATCAGTTGTTGTTGAATTTCTATTAACACGTGTTTCTATATATCTAAATACATTAAAATGTTATAAGTTACCTATCTTTGGCAGAAAAAAAAACAAAAAAGCTAGTTACCTCATTTTTCCGTTTGTTCCTTGGATCACCCACTTGTAAAATAATATCTCCAGCACAATTGATATATGATATGCCCAACTGCTTCTTAATCCTCTATGATCGCATTGTATAACCTGCCCAATTTAAAAATGCTGCTTTTCCGGTATATTTCCAATATATTGTTGACCTTCATTTTGTTAGAGCATCCAATCCAAAACCAATTAGCAATGAGTGGAGTTCCCCTCAAGTATATAAATCAACCTTGGTAGTTCTAATTATTTGATGTGGGATACAAGTTCTCTTATACATTTTAGTCACTATATTTCACAAGTGGGAGTCATCTTGTGCTAAGAATTTGTATTCACCATTTTCTACTTGGTGCATATTCCAGAAAATGATGATATTTTGAAGTTTAATCCTTTAGTGCTAACTAGGAAATTAGGTGTTGCCTGAGTATGAGAACATCTGAGGATTTATATTTTGCACTTCAATTTGCCTGCAGCGTAGCGATGGAAAATTTCTTGTGTAATAATTCTTTTCTCCTAAAAATGCTTTAATGTCTTTTGGTATCTTAAGGTAAATGGAGACTTCCTTGACAGAACATTGGCTTCCAAATGGGGGAATGCATACACTTCCATATTCTTCTATGCGTCCTGGTGTCCATTCTCACATGATGTCCGTTCGACCTTTGAAATCTTGGGTTCCATGTTTCCTCAAATTGAACATTTGGCAGTTGAACAATCTTTAGCCATGCCAAGGTGGGAGACTGGCCACTTATTATTATTCTTTTTTTGTTTCATGTCTTCTTTGTTAAACAGGGTAATATGAAAGCTGGGAACACGTTGTGATTCTAGTGTCACCTTTAAGAAAAAAGAGAAGTATATGTTCGCCGCATGGAAGGATCATTGTTAAATTATTTATCATTGAGACGTGAACTCAACCTGGAATAACCTGACTGGATACCCATTCAAATTTATTCTTATCTGGACTTGTTGCCAAATCTATATTTTGGCATGCTTATCTTGTCATTTGATCTACTTTACTTTTTGGTTTGTCTTGCAGCACGCTTTCCAAATATGGCATACATAGCATTCCCCAAATAGTACTAGTGAAGCAAACATCAAGACTGCGATTTCGTGGTTCAAAAGACCTCCACTCCCTTGTAAATTTTTATGAGAAAATCACAGGTAAATTTACGAGAAAATCACAGGTAATTGCTTTTTAAACTAAATGGATGTAAACATGTAAGTGCACTGTGAAAATGTTGCTATTTCTGCTTCTACTTATATTTTTAAGTGTTTAGCTCATGAATCCGCTCCTGTCCTGGGTACCTTGCTGCAAGTCATTGATCAAAGACAGCATTGGTGCCCCAAAAAATATTGGTTTGGTGCTTGTGTTCAATCTATGACCTGCAGACAAATTCCTAACTCCCTATACCCACACTGAGATTGAAACAGTGATATATAATGTACAATATTGGCTTTCCTCACATGATTTTCCGTATTTCAGGATATGAACCAGTTCAATATGTTGTTGTGGATCAAACTATGAGTGTGGGAAGCAGAGGAAAATTTCTTGTGCCCTCTTGGATTGGGATATCTATGAATGAGAAATTAGCAAGAGAACCTTACCTAGTAGTCTCCATATTGTTCCTCTGTTTGAGGGTACTTGTATTTGTGTTCCCAAAAGTTGTATCCAGGTTTAAACATTATTGGGTATCCTATGGACCTCATCTAAATTTGGAAATATTTGGAGAGACGAGCCAAATGCTGGGCCGCATCTTCCAGACAATCGATGTGAAGAGGGTTTGGACCAAGCTAAGAGCATGCAAGACCAGGAACTTCCATCAAGGTGCAAAGAGTGCTCGAGTGTGGGCTTCTTCACTGGCTTCTGTCTCGTTGGGTGAAACCTCGTCTTCCCGATTATGATCCTAAGGTGGAACTCAAAATCTTGCATGGAGTGAAATTGAGTGGATCGTGTTTCTGGTGTCACGAAATCAATGTCTACTATGATAAACCTGGACAAGTAATCTCTCTCTCACTTTCACTCTTACTCCATCAGTTTCTATTTGGTTTTTCTGATTGCTCACATATTCTCTGTAATTTTAGAATTTTTGTTACTACTTGAGACGATAGGGAAAGAAGTCATCCTTTTTGAGTTATGTTCTTATTGGGGAGGAAGCAAAGAGGCGTGTAAATTCAAGAACTGCTTCCAAAAAGAAATTTTTTTTTTTTTTCTGTATATCAGTACTTGGAGAAACATGTATTCACTTCTTGTTCCATATTTAGAGTCCACTTTTCCTTTTTGGAATGTCCCAAATAATATTATCAGTTTGAAAGTCAAGTGTAAAATGTCTGGTTTTGCCACAATTATGTGTAATTTTTTCCATAGAATTGTTTACATGTACTTTTTTTTTGTGGGTGGGGGGGAATCGATGAGTAAAGGTGTGCTTATGTTGCCCAGGTTCAAGCTCGTAAATCTGAATAAAATTATTGACGAATTTTGGGTGTATGAATTAGTCTTTCAATCAATACATCACTTAAATCAGGATTCACCAAAGATTTGGGTATAATTCATCTAAGTAACTGAGGTTCGTTCTATCAATTAATAACACTTTTTATCGCCTAGGGAATTTGATCTTAATCTCGATAAAGTAAAATTTTTACAAAACAAAGGGTGACTGTTAGTACCTAAGAATATGTTTAACTCAACTGGTATGTGTTTGGATACTGTACGAAAATGCCAAAATTGATTCTCCTGCACTCATGTGAAAGAGGCGTGTGGTTAATGTCAAACCAAACTCGTCGTATTGCAACATAAGATTAATCAAATGACACCATGATAGGTACTCACTGTTAAGGAACTACAATAGGATGCACAACAGGAATAGCAAAAACCACGGTAACTCCAATAATAACGAGGATGAGTTAAAAATTCATACACTTTAAATTCGAATCACTACAATTTTTTAGGGTCAAGCTATGAAGGATTTATCTCTCATGAATACCTTAGTTTCGGCATAAATATTCTAGTCTCGGACCAGACCGTAAAACATATTAGTTGAAATACGCATAAATTAACCCGAATACCTATGACCATCAATAAGGAAAAGCAACCTACATGTATACACATACTGATTNTCTGTATATCAGTACTTGGAGAAACATGTATTCACTTCTTGTTCCATATTTAGAGTCCACTTTTCCTTTTTGGAATGTCCCAAATAATATTATCAGTTTGAAAGTCAAGTGTAAAATGTCTGGTTTTGCCACAATTATGTGTAATTTTTTCCATAGAATTGTTTACATGTACTTTTTTTTTGTGGGTGGGGGGGAATCGATGAGTAAAGGTGTGCTTATGTTGCTCAGGTTCAAGCTCGTAAATCTGAATAAAATTATTGACGAATTTTGGGTGTATGAACTAGTCTTTCAATCAATACATCACTTAAATCAGGATTCACCAAAGATTTGGGTATAATTCATCTAAGTAATTGAGGTTCGTTCTATCAATTAATAACACTTTTTATCGCCTAGGGAATTTGATCTTAATCTCGATAAAGTAAAATTTTTACAAAACAAAGGGTGACTGTTAGTACCTAAGAATATGTTTAACTCAACTGGTATGTGTTTGGATACTGTACGAAAATGCCAAAATTGATTCTCCTGCACTCATGTGAAAGAGGCGTGTGGTTAATGTCAAACCAAACTCGTCGTATTGCAACATAAGATTAATCAAATGACACCATGATAGGTACTCACTGTTAAGGAACTACAATAGGATGCACAACAGGAATAGCAAAAACCACGGTAACTCCAATAATAACGAGGATGAGTTAAAAATTCATACACTTTAAATTCGAATCACTACAATTTTTTAGGGTCAAGCTATGAAGGATTTATCTCTCATGAATACCTTAGTTTCGGCATAAATATTCTAGTCTCGGACCAGACCGTAAAACATATTAGTTGAAATACGCATAAATTAACCCGAATACCTATGACCATCAATAAGGAAAAGCAACCTACATGTATACACATACTGATTGCTTGAACCAAAAAAAGATTTAAAAAAAAAAAAAAGAGTACAGTTTTCTAAGGTGTGACCACATCACTCGAGGGATATTTAGTTTCCTTTGGCATGCTACGTATAATACAGTGAAGATACCAACCCATGGACAGTTGTCTAGGCTTTCACTTTCAACTTTTCTTTTCCCCTTCAAAGATCCCTCAAGTCAGTGTCATTCCAAGCAAATCCTCACAAGCAACCTACAGTTTTTTCTTTTTCTTTTTCTTTTTCTTTTTCCATATTAAATGAGCAGCAGAATAATATCATTCAGTGATCGAATAAAGGACGAGACTGGAACACGTACTTTATTCAAGTCTTACTGCCCGCGTNAACTCCAATAATAACGAGGATGAGTTAAAAATTCATACACTTTAAATTCGAATCACCACAATTTTTTAGGGTCAAGCTATGAAAGATTTATCTCTCATGAATACCTTAGTTTCGACATAAATATTCTAGTCTCGGACCAGACCGTAAAACATATTAGTTGAAATACGCATAAATTAATCCGAATACCTATGGCCATCAATAAGGAAAAGCAACCTACATGTATACACATACTGATTGCTTGAACCAAAAAAAGATTTAAAAAAAAAAAAAAGAGTACAGTTTTCTAAGGTGTGACCACATCACTCGAGGGATATTTAGTTTCCTTTGGCATGCTACGTATAATACAGTGAAGATACCAACCCATGGACAGTTGTCTAGGCTTTCACTTTCAACTTTTCTTTTCCCCTTCAAAGATCCCTCAAGTCAGTGTCATTCCAAGCAAATCCTCACAAGCAACCTACAGTTTTTTCTTTTTCTTTTTCTTTTTCTTTTTCCATATTAAATGAGCAGCAGAATAATATCATTCAGTGATCGAATAAAGGACGAGACTGGAACACGTACTTTATTCAAGTCTTACTGCCCGCGTAACAATCTAGATTTAACTAATTGCAATGTTTGTCAATGATGAGCACAGTTCCTCTGCTGTACAATAGAGGCATTGTTCCTCGAAATTATGTCGTTTGAAAAACAGTACCGCTTGCTATACTACAAAGAAGCCGGACCAATCATTGATGGTGTACATTCGAAGTTTGTGTTGTGTGCAAGCCGTATTGGGGTCTTCTATTAGTGTTCAGAAAGAGATCAGCATGAAGAACCTCGACAGGCAATCTGATCTTCAATCTGACAATATACTAATGGTTAAATTTATCCAAAGTAACATTACAGTAATCAAAATTAGATTTAATAACCCGATAAAATAATCCTAAAAAAGATATCCAGGAATACAATCTCACAAGNAGTGTCATTCCAAGCAAATCCTCACAAGCAACCTACAGTTTTTTCTTTTTCTTTTTTCATATTAAATGAGCAGCAGAATAATATCATTCAGTGATCGAATAAAGGACGAGACTGGAACATGTACTTTATTCAAGTCTTACTACCCGCATNTTTCTTTTTCCATATTAAATGAGCAGCAGAATAATATCATTCAGTGATCGAATAAAGGACGAGACTGGAACACGTACTTTATTCAAGTCTTACTGCCCGCGTAACAATCTAGATTTAACTAATTGCAATGTTTGTCAATGATGAGCACAGTTCCTCTGCTGTACAATAGAGGCATTGTTCCTCGAAATTATGTCGTTTGAAAAACAGTACCCCTTGCTATACTACAAAGAAGCCGGACCAATCATTGATGGTGTACATTCGAAGTTTGTGTTGTGTGCAAGCCGTATTGGGGTCTTCTATTAGTGTTCAGAAAGAGATCAGCATGAAGAACCTCGACAGGCAATCTGATCTTCAATCTGACAATATACTAATGGTTAAATTTATCCAAAGTAACATTACAGTAATAAAAATTAGATTTAATAACCCGATAAAATATTCCTAAAAAAGATATCCAGGAATACAATCTCACAGGTTTCTCTTTGGTGGGACCCAATGGACCATATACCATTTGTCACCATTTAGAAGGATAACCTCACAACGTCTTATTCTCTTTGCTGGTTCAATCTTTCCCTCAAAGGGCAAGAAGACACGAAGGAGTGGCCTGATCCAAGTGAAATTCTACACTAAACTCCATGAAAGCCACCATCTTTGAACCCAATAAAATCTTCAAAACCCAACTCATTTCAATACTTCAACCCACTCTTGCTCTTCCCCACTCTCCATAATCCTTCAACGAAATGGATCTTGAAGAGTGGGAAGTCCTCCCTGATGATGGGTTTCTTGAAATCCATGATGATGATGGCAAGAAAATTTTCTCAAGAAAATATCGGAATGATCGAAAAAGTGTTTTCCAGATGAATTACTTCATATGCCCATCTCCAACATCTCAACATATGATTGATTCACCTCAGAAATCAAGAGTGCCAATTCAACTTGTTCCTGTTCCAATCCAATTGGAACCAACCATAGGAAAGACCCCGGATCATGAAGCAGTGAAAGAAATCATTAAGATTCCGATTGATTTTAGCATCGCGCCATCACCGATAACTGAGAAGATCAAAGCTCACAATATAGGAGATTTAGAAGCCGATCAAGACCCAGTTTCACAAGTTTTCTTCAGGAAAACGAAGGAAACTGAATTTGCCGACATGAAAATGGACTCACCCAAGTCCTGTAGTAGGGGGATTATTCCTCAAATTGATGCAGGTACCTTCAAGGATAAGAGTGATCAGGCCTGTAAAGCTGAGGCCTTCGAGAGTAAGAACAGTTCATTAAAAATCCAAGTTGAGGAAGAGATGGTGACCAAGAAGAACAGCCACCTGGATTCAGGTATCCAAGAAGAGGTCATTTGGGAAGAAAGTAATGGAGGTCTGAACTTGTGGAAGTGGAGCCTAACTGGAGTTGGGGCCATTTGCTCCTTTGGTGTTGCTGCTGCTACCCTTTGCATTGTCATTTTTCAGTCAAAAGAGAAACAAAAAGCATCAAGAGAATCAAAAGCTTCAATATCAAATATATACCAATGACAAGGTTAGCAAGTTTCTTAGAATTTTCTCATTATTAAGTATCAAACATCATTGTTTGAATTTTATTGCCGACCGAAAATCATCCCAACCGCACACCCTATGAGACCTCAGGATGCACATAATCACTTTCAAATCACACGAGTGTCTGATCAACCAGGGCTCAAAGTTGGGATCTCGAGCTATTAACTAGTTAACTCTTGGCATTCAAGGTACACTAACAGGTGCATCGTGGTCTGAATTTTATTCTTGCTCTTTGATCTAGACCATATGGTGCCAAGATGGCATATGGTACTTAACCGTTACTGAGCAGAATAGCCAACTTTTTGGTACTAGACCAATTTTCCAAATCAAGATAAGTGACTGCTCAACCATTCAAACCAGAAAGGGTCGTTTTCTCCTACAGGTTATGGCAACTATTAGAACTGAACTAATACCATTTGTGGTTTTGCAGAGGATCAAGCAAGTGGTTCATCATGCAACTAAGTTGAATGAAGCAATTTCAGCAGTGAGAGGAGTTCCCCTGGCCAGAGTTCAGATCCCAGTTGGTGATTACTATGATGGTCTTTAGAGCAATGCCCTAGCATTTGATCCAGACCTTTGATCAGCCATAAGAATCTTCATATATATGTGCTATTCAGTACCACCAGATCTGTATATGATCCTTGGTATCTACATCTTGTACATGGATATATACTGAATGCATGTATAGACTCTACATGCTGGTTGTATATAGCATCTATACATGGTTTCTATATAATTTGAACGCATATATAGATCCCTCTGGGTTCTATATATTTTGAATGCACATGTAGATTCGTTTGTGTTGTGATTAGTGTTTGTCTTTTACATAATTGATCTCAAGCCCAGATAAACGAGGAGGACCGTTAACTTGATTAATCTAACTTTATGATACTATATTTTCTATGATGTGAAGTTAAGTAGGTCCACTTATTAGGAGGTGCTTAGAGTTTTATATCTGTGGCATGTGTCCAAATGTTTGCATGCGAGAGAGCACTCTTATTTTCAAGTGGTTGTCTACTCATGAACCGCTTGTTAAATTAGCAGTTTCATTGACAAATAAGATCCAATGACACAATACCTATTTTTTCTGAAGGATCTGTACTGTTGCTGTACAAATTAGGCCAGCTTAGGCTTCTCGATTTCTTTTGGGAGTAATGCTAGGGACCCCAAATTGTATCCCAAATCAATATATACCCTTGGATCAATGAGTCCCGTTAACTTTTTTCAGTTAGACCCACTCATCCAAGGGTCCCTACTCATTTGGGATGCAAAGTATTATCCTTCTTTTGGTGCTGCTGGCTTTATTGTGCTAGAATATAAAACTTAATGATTTACCAAGCCCCTTCAAAGTCATATCGAGGGCTAACAATTTTGTATATGGTACATATAGACTTATTTACTAGAATACATATATTACAACACGCTACAAACTTAGTTGTCATACTTATGAGACAATTTGTTAAATAATTGTTTGTGGATTAGGTTGTTACGGAGCTGTAATCAACAACTGACAATTTCTTCTCTTTTGTATTGCCTGAAATGTAGTTTAATGCAAATAACACTTGTTTAAACAAAAACATTAGTGGTTTTAAACATAAATTAAGCCATTAATATTGTGAATAGTTGACATTTCTAACAGCAATGGACATTGTACAGACTTAGAGAAATCTCAATGGCATGGCTAATCAGATTTCTTTATGACCCTCCCAGATATTTTGATTGGCCATTAAATGCAAAGAAAAGGATTGATTGAATAGCTAAACCATCCAATATACATGATATTTGTATTGTGACCCACCTTTGAAGGGTGTGTACATTGCTTGATTTGACCATTTCACCACCAAACAGTGTTTAATTTTCAACAGTAATGTATTGGGGTCCACTAGAAATGAATGAATGATATGCAAGGCATTTGGAAATATGTGTTAGGTACCATGTGCTTGTAGAATCTTCAATTGTCATTTACAAAGAAATCCCAATTTGGTTTAAACTTTAAATTCAACTAATATTTGAACTGAGGTCCCTGTTTTTCGAGATTTTCACTTCAAATTCAGGCCAAGTTATGTGAGACTATAATCAAATCCATATTGAATTCAATTTCAACCAGAAAATTAAACTCGAGAATTAATTTGGATCTAACCGGAAACTACATTTTAAACATCCACAATTTAATTTGGATCTAATTGAACCCAACTGAGGATATCATAAAATGAGCCCAAAATGAATCTCAGCCCACCCTAGTTGTTCCCCTAGTGAGAATCTTCTATGTAAATGTTCAAGTATGGACCGTCAATTTCAGTGCGGCCAATCTGTACTACATATGCAGCTGGCTCTCAATCCATTTTTCTTATTTTTTTTTAATCTTTTAGATTTTAGTAGATTTCTAATTTTGGGGCTTTTTTTTTTTAAGAATTTTATAATCGAATGAAAATTATTCGAAATTTTCCTTTAAAGATAATGTATCTTCGTTCTGGCATGCCAAAATTCATTAAAAATTTAATAATTTGGGTAAGACCTACCTTCTAATGGCTCATCAATATATAAGGTACCTCCATATCAAGACTACTGTCTACTATGAAACATAGTACTGAAAAACTGGAAGGATTTTAAAAAAACAATATGAACCATGAGAAATCAAACTTGGTAATATAATTGTAAAACAAACTTGTGATATAAAGATTACAGTAATAAAACATAATCATTTTGGTCTCGTTTCANTGCAAAGTATTATCCTTCTTTTGGTGCTGCTGGCTTTATTGTGCTAGAATATAAAACTTAATGATTTACCAAGCCCCTTCAAAGNTGCAAAGTATTATCCTTCTTTTGGTGCTGCTGGCTTTATTGTGCTAGAATATAAAAAACTTAATGATTTACCAAGCCCCTTCAAAGTCCTCTCTAGGNTGGTGCTGCTGGCTTTATTGTGCTAGAATATAAAACTTAATGATTTACCAAGCCCCTTCAAAGTCATATCGAGGGCTAACAATTTTGTATATGGTACATATAGACTTATTTACTAGAATACATATATTACAACACGCTACAAACTTAGTTGTCATACTTATGAGACAATTTGTTAAATAATTGTTTGTGGATTAGGTTGTTACGGAGCTGTAATCAACAACTGACAATTTCTTCTCTTTTGTATTGCCTGAAATGTAGTTTNCAATCAATATCCACAGTGTTATCTAAATTTCAAATTTCATGTACGAGTGTTATATTCTGAAAAGAAATTGTGAAAACATCACAAACCTAGTTCGATTCATCAAAAGAAATTGTAGGAATATCACAAACCTAGCAGAGGCAGTAGCTTTGAGAGCAGCTGTGTTTCAAGCTCAAGAGCTGGTANAGCTGTAATCAACAACTGACAATTTCTTCTCTTTTGTATTGCCTGAAATGTAGTTTAATGCAAATAACACTTGTTTAAACAAAAACATTAGTGGTTTTAAACATAAATTAAGCCATTAATATTGTGAATAGTTGACATTTCTANTTAATGCAAATAACACTTGTTTAAACAAAAACATTAGTGGTTTTAAACATAAATTATTAAGCCATTAATATTGTGAATAGTTGACATTTCCAACAGCAATGGACATTGTACAGNGGCTGCTTGCGCGAGAGCAAAGACAGAGTTGGAGAACTGCTCGTGAGAGAGCTACACTTTTTGAGACCTAGCTTTTGGCGACCCATGAGGGAGTCTTTAAGCTTGAGGTATAAGCTGCCTGTTTGAGAATAGTGCAGAGGCCAAACTTTTTTGGCGATCCGTGAGAGAGCCGTTAAATTGGCGATAGGCTGCCTGTTTGAGAACAGTGTAGATGCTAAGTTTNTAACAGCAATGGACATTGTACAGACTTAGAGAAATCTCAATGGCATGGCTAATCAGATTTCTTTATGACCCTCCCAGATATTTTGATTGGCCATTAAATGCAAAGAAAAGGATTGATTGAATAGCTAAACCATCCAATATACATGATATTTGTATTGTGACCCACCTTTGAAGGGTGTGTACATTGCTTGATTTGACCATTTCACCACCAAACAGTGTTTAATTTTCAACAGTAATGTATTGGGGTCCACTAGAAATGAATGAATGATATGCAAGGCATTTGGAAATATGTGTTAGGTACCATGTGCTTGTAGAATCTTCAATTGTCATATACAAAGAAATCCCAATTTGGTTTAAAC
>CAUOFW020001514.1:154020-183891 GCA_963454935.2 Ilex paraguariensis
AATGCTAGGGACCCCAAATTGTATCCCAAATCAATATATACCCTTGGATCAATGAGTCCCGTTAACTTTTTTCAGTTAGACCCACTCATCCAAGGGTCCCTACTCATTTGGGATGCAAAGTATTATCCTTCTTTTGGTGCTGCTGGCTTTATTGTGCTAGAATATAAAACTTAATGATTTACCAAGCCCCTTCAAAGTCATATCGAGGGCTAACAATTTTGTATATGGTACATATAGACTTATTTACTAGAATACATATATTACAACACGCTACAAACTTAGTTGTCATACTTATGAGACAATTTGTTAAATAATTGTTTGTGGATTAGGTTGTTACGGAGCTGTAATCAACAACTGACAATTTCTTCTCTTTTGTATTGCCTGAAATGTAGTTTAATGCAAATAACACTTGTTTAAACAAAAACATTAGTGGTTTTAAACATAAATTAAGCCATTAATATTGTGAATAGTTGACATTTCTAACAGCAATGGACATTGTACAGACTTAGAGAAATCTCAATGGCATGGCTAATCAGATTTCTTTATGACCCTCCCAGATATTTTGATTGGCCATTAAATGCAAAGAAAAGGATTGATTGAATAGCTAAACCATCCAATATACATGATATTTGTATTGTGACCCACCTTTGAAGGGTGTGTACATTGCTTGATTTGACCATTTCACCACCAAACAGTGTTTAATTTTCAACAGTAATGTATTGGGGTCCACTAGAAATGAATGAATGATATGCAAGGCATTTGGAAATATGTGTTAGGTACCATGTGCTTGTAGAATCTTCAATTGTCATTTACAAAGAAATCCCAATTTGGTTTAAACTTTAAATTCAACTAATATTTGAACTGAGGTCCCTGTTTTTCGAGATTTTCACTTCAAATTCAGGCCAAGTTATGTGAGACTATAATCAAATCCATATTGAATTCAATTTCAACCAGAAAATTAAACTCGAGAATTAATTTGGATCTAACCGGAAACTACATTTTAAACATCCACAATTTAATTTGGATCTAATTGAACCCAACTGAGGATATCATAAAAGGAGCCCAAAATGAATCTCAGCCCACCCTAGTTGTTCCCCTAGTGAGAATCTTCTATGTAAATGTTCAAGTATGGACCAATCTGTACTACATATGCAGCTGGCTCTCAATCCATTTTTCTTATTTTTTTTTAATCTTTTAGATTTTAGTAGATTTCTAATTTTGGGGCTTTTTTTTTTTAAGAATTTTATAATCGAATGAAAATTATTCGAAATTTTCCTTTAAAGATAATGTATCTTCGTTCTGGCATGCCAAAATTCATTAAAAATTTAATAATTTGGGTAAGACCTACCTTCTAATGGCTCATCAATATATAAGGTACCTCCATATCAAGACTACTGTCTACTATGAAACATAGTACTGAAAAACTGGAAGGATTTTAAAAAAACAATATGAACCATGAGAAATCAAACTTGGTAATATAATTGTAAAACAAACTTGTGATATAAAGATTACAGTAATAAAACATAATCATTTTGGTCTCGTTTCAGTTTTGACAGGTCTTTGGTATTAAGGTTAAATCCCACACAGATAGTTTGGAAGAAAAATGCATATCACTGTTGGCAATCAATATCCACAGTGTTATCTAAATTTCAAATTTCATGTACGAGTGTTATATTCTGAAAAGAAATTGTGAAAACATCACAAACCTAGTTCGATTCATCAAAAGAAATTGTAGGAATATCACAAACCTAGCAGAGGCAGTAGCTTTGAGAGCAGCTGTGTTTCAAGCTCAAGAGCTGGTATTCAAGATTGTAGTTGGGGAGCGTGATTCTATAATACTGTCATCAATCTTCAAGGCAAGCTCGATTGGAACAGGTCACATTCACAGACTTCTAGACAAGCTCAACAAGCAGCACACTGGGTGGCCTAGAAAGGCTTCTATCCTGCATTTGCAGATTCAACCAACACTGGCATGCCATAGAACTGGAAAATATTTGTAACGAGGATCCCCCTAACATTGTAACAGCCATAGCTATGGAAGTCGGAATCCCCAGTCCAAAAAAATCTATTTTTGTGTGTGTGTGTGTGTTTTTATTTTGATAAGTAAAAGGATTTTTGGGTTTGATCTTTATAAACACCATGAAGATTGGGGCTTGATTCGTGGTTTGCAACTTCCTCCAACACAGAAAGATCAAAAGGAATGGATTGAACTAATANTCCCAGATATTTTGATTGGCCATTAAATGCAAAGAAAAGGATTGATTGAATAGCTAAACCATCCAATATACATGATATTTGTATTGTGACCCACCTTTGAAGGGTGTGTACATTGCTTGATTTGACCATTTCACCACCAAACAGTGTTTAATTTTCAACAGTAATGTATTGGGGTCCACTAGAAATGAATGAATGATATGCAAGGCATTTGGAAATATGTGTTAGGTACCATGTGCTTGTAGAATCTTCAATTGTCATTTACAAAGAAATCCCAATTTGGTTTAAACTTTAAATTCAACTAATATTTGAACTGAGGTCCCTGTTTTTCGAGATTTTCACTTCAAATTCAGGCCAAGTTATGTGAGACTATAATCAAATCCATATTGAATTCAATTTCAACCAGAAAATTAAACTCGAGAATTAATTTGGATCTAACCGGAAACTACATTTTAAACATCCACAATTTAATTTGGATCTAATTGAACCCAACTGAGGATATCATAAAATGAGCCCAAAATGAATCTCAGCCCACCCTAGTTGTTCCCCTAGTGAGAATCTTCTATGTAAATGTTCAAGTATGGACCGTCAATTTCAGTGCGGCCAATCTGTACTACATATGCAGCTGGCTCTCAATCCATTTTTCTTATTTTTTTTTAATCTTTTAGATTTTAGTAGATTTCTAATTTTGGGGCTTTTTTTTTTTAAGAATTTTATAATCGAATGAAAATTATTCGAAATTTTCCTTTAAAGATAATGTATCTTCGTTCTGGCATGCCAAAATTCATTAAAAATTTAATAATTTGGGTAAGACCTACCTTCTAATAGCTCATCAATATATAAGGTACCTCCATATCAAGACTACTGTCTACTATGAAACATAGTACTGAAAAACTGGAAGGATTTTCAAAAAACAATATGAACCATGAGAAATCAAACTTGGTAATATAATCGTAAAACAAACTTGTGTTATAAAGATTACAGTAATAAAACATAATCATTTTGGTCTCGTTTGAGTTTTGACAGGTCTTTGGTATTAAGGTTAAATCCCACACAGATAGTTTGGAAGAAAAATGCATATCACTGTTGGCAATCAATATCCACAGTGTTATCTAAATTTCAAATTTCATGTACGAGTGTTATATTTTGAAAAGAAATTGTGAAAACATCACAAACCTAGTTCGATTCATCAAAAGAAATTGTAGGAATATCACAAACCTAGCTGAGGCAGTAGCTTTGAGAGCAGCTGTGTTTCAAGCTCAAGAGCTGGGATTCAAGATTGTAGTTGGGGAGCGTGATTCTATAATACTGTCATCAATCTTCAAGGCAAGCTCGATTGGAACAGGTCACATTCACAGACTTCTAGACAAGCTCAACAAGCAGCACACTGGGTGGCCTAGAAAGGCTTCTATCCTGCATTTGCAGATTCAACCAACACTGGCATGCCATAGAACTGGAAAATATTTGTAACGAGGATCCCCCTAACATTGTAACAGCCATAGCTATGGAAGTCGGAATCCCCAGTCCAAAAAAATCTATTTTTGTGTGTGTGTGTGTGTTTTTATTTTGATAAGTAAAAGGATTTTTGGGTTTGATCTTTATAAACACCATGAAGATTGGGGCTTGATTCATGGTTTGCAACTTCCACCAACACAGAAAGATCAAAAGGAATGGATTGAACTAATAACAGTTNTGATGATGCATAAAAATGGTTTTGCACACCACCTGTCAAGTATAGATAATAAATGCGATGAAATCAACGAAAAAATTAGAGAAGACACAATTTATAGTGGTTCGGTCAATTCGACCTACGTCCACTCTTCAATGGCTTCAGTCGCCGAGTATTTTATTGATTCAAAGGTATGGAGAATGAAGATACAAGCTTTGAGAGGGGGAATGGAGAATCAAAGAAAATAATAATCTCCGGTAGTCGGTTCGTCTTCTGTAAGTCTCTGATGAGCATGTGATCTCTTNTGGTTGAACTAAGATTAAGAATACGAAGCCAACAATTCCCCACCTTAGCCGTAATTCAATACCACCACCTAAAACATCAAATCTGCATGTTGATGAAGATGTCAATCCCCACGCCCAATGATACCCCATTTATTAAAGAGAGAAAATGAAAAGGATGTAATTTTTATTTTATTTTTGTTCAGATGTGTAGACATGGGTGAAATCAGGGAGAAATAAATAATACAGTAGGTACGTAGCGTTTTGACAAACAAAGTAGGAATCCTTAGTTGTTGATAGATGGTTAAATTAGCAACCACTGGACAAAAGCCTCTTACCCTCAACCAAACCATCCACCACAACTACGGATTCTCCCCTAATTTCTCAAAATTTCGCCCAACTGTCCAAACGCCTCTCTTACCACTTGTTTGCTTCACAGTAATACATTGAATCCCAAATGAGATCCCAAATAAATGGAAATCATTAGATAAGTAGGTCTCGTTAGAAAAAGTTAGCAGGACCCACTAATCCCTATTCATTTGGGATCCAAACTTTGGGATTCCATTAAGGATCCCCATCGGTGCTCTTTTCCCGTATATCCACTTTTAAACGTAAAATTATTTTCCATTTCATTCATTCAATAAAGACTGTTGTTATAGTTTTAATATTTATTTTTTGATACATTAATTTGACACAACCATTGTGTAGGTGTGTGACACATAGGCATTTTCAACAATGCTTAATTTAGGCAACTTATGTTTTTAGCTCTAAAGAAATTATGTGGATATGTTTGCTGTACATTAATTACCTTCATTTAAAAATAGCTTATTTAGAAAGTTGATGTTTTTTCTTTTCTTTTTCTAAATCAGATCATTGCCTAGTTCATCTGAAGGACCACCAACTCAAAGAAGAGCACGGTTTGTTTCACACAATTGAACTACTCAAATTCATCTCTCTTAAAAAAAGTTCAATATTATAACTATAGTATCGAGTATATAGTTGAAGGCCAAACTGCAATTTAATGTTGTAATGTTTTTTTAAAGAATTTGCAAAGGCTCTTGTATTCGTTCCACCTTAAATTGTGTGTCATCCACCATATTAGCTTATCTTGTGTGTCATTTTGTGTTATAAACCAATAATACTTTGCTGCCCAACTCATAACCCAAATTTGCCTTTCCATCATCACACATTGTATATATCATGTGTTTGTGAGTCCCAGCAATTCAAAGTCCTCTCTCTTCCCAAGCCAAACTCCTCAAATTTGCAAAAAAAAAATTCTCATATCTCTCTCTCTTCCGCCAAACACCATCTGAAATGCCCTAAGAGATATTTGGAGAAATCTATCTTCCTCATGGTGTAGAAGGTTTCCCATCAGCTTCAAGATTCCTTCAAGCAAAGCACACTCTAGGTATGTACAAACCCATCACCGTTCGATTTCTATCAGACTTTAACACAAATTATTTTAAGAGCATGTGGATTATTTTAGTTTATTAGTAGAATTTTCAGTTGTTTAGAATTACTTCTTTATGCATGTTAATGAGGGGAAAAAAATATCAAAGCATTACCACAAGATAGATGTCAAGTGTACCAATAGCTTTCAACATGAAGAGCCTGAATTGCGGCCAGTGTTGATCAAACCACTAGTTTTCTGTGACTGATTGTTTGCTTGAGTATTTGTCTTGAGCTTGGATTATTTGTGTGAGGGATTGGTTGCTTGATTATTTAAATTATTTTAGGACATACGATTTAGTATATTTAGGTTCAATCATTTCATAATTTTTGGATTCAACCATATCCAGTGTGTGTTATAAGTTGGACAATTAGGGTAGAAGTTAAATATCTGCTACAACTACGTTTCTAGTGTGGATTTTTGAGTTTTCAATAATTACATCTAGTTAGGTTTCTTGTAATTTTTAGTTGATTGAGCTTTCTACTACAATAATTGGATGTGATCATGTGATGTTTACTTACATTTAAGTTGAAATTAAACTGGGATGATATAGATAAAATATATGTTAAATGTGTGTTTGTTAGGTTATAGTTCATGCTCACTCGTCATGAAACATCAGTCGTATTCATCGTGTAGGATAAATTTGACTAGAATAGTCGTCACCTGAAGAACCGCTAGCAGGAGCTAGCTAGGAAACTTCTTTCTCACATATCTATGGAGTTTGGCGTAGTGTAATGTAATTGGGAAGAGAAATGACTTTAAAATACTTGGACCCACATCTATCACTCATGTTGGGAAGAGAAATTTGGCTTATCAATTGGGCAGCATAGCATTATTGATTATAAACCAAGCCTTCAAATTCTTGTACTAACATGATAATGTTGAAATGTGAGTCCCTATCTTGTTTTTTCCTTTTCATTTAGAAGTGTGTGAAGACAGGTAACATCTCTTTTCAGAAAATGGTTCCTCCTACAGCCATTAGCTTTATTGAGCCACAAAAATCCATTTTCGAGAAAGAAAAGGTGGATTGGAACTGCACACAATTTAAAGTGAGTACAATTCAAAAAAAGAAACGAGAGGGGCCACCACCGGAGAATGAAATATGCTATTTAGACCTAATTCAATACAACCATTGGATCGATAATGAGTTTCATCTAACAATAGAACTCACAACTAATACAATAGTTGGTTGCATTGAAACCACATCATACACACATCATTAGGTTCTCAGATTAGACGACTATAGCATTGCACTTTGAGAATGCACCATCCAAAAGGCATTTATGTGAAAGATGATGTCAAATGATAGGCCCCTAATTTCTTTCTTAAATTATATTTAACTTTTAATCTGTGCAACACCAACTTGTTTTTGGAACTATCGAAGCTCATTTCAAATTCTTCTCCCTAACTCCTTTAGCACCATCAGTCGATTGAACCTTACAAGGTAGTGACGAGTTTCACGCGCTCTAAGCCCGGCCCGCGCGCGATTAGGAAGATTAGCCGCAATCTGAGCGGGTACCACCCACCCTACCCAAACAAGAAATAGGACCAACTATAACGAACAAAACAAGATGAAACGCACTATGAATCCCCTGTCATACTAATATAAGAAAGAAAAAAGATAATACTGATACAAAATGACACAAATCCAAGATTTGTCAATAAAATAGGTGGCAAACATGTTAAGTGTTGTACAAATTTCAAGACAAGACCCTTGCAAATTCATGAGAATTATGACCTTTAATCGCAATTTGGCCTCCAACTGGTTGGGAATAATAACTTCAGAAGTTGTCCCTAGATTTTCTACATAAGGGGGAAGGTCTTACATTCAAGGACAATCTAAGTATCAGCTCTCAATTCACAATCACTCTTATTGCATTCCCCATTACTCTTTTTTAAAATTAATTTTTATAGTCTCTCTGATACTAATTTGATCGTGATAGTGATTTAAGCATCCCCGGGCCATTTTTCTATGTTTTGCATCTAATGAAGGGGCTAATTTTGTGGCCTACTGGGCAACGAATTCAATGTTCTCAATACTCTTATTCAAGTGGGTGCGCAATTCAACATTTTTCTAGTATGATTTTTCCAACTCAACCAAATTACTCTATTGTCAAGTGGAAATGAAAATATACAAAGAAAACAATCGCAAGTACTAAAATGACGAATATGATGAATTATTGTAAAGAAATACATGTCTGAAGCTATCTAATAAAAGAATAAGAGAGAAGAGAGTGTTCTTTACCCTCAAACTCATTCAGGAGAGACTGAACTCACTTACTGTGCACCTCTGTCTGAACTGAACCGCTCTTGCCCATTGCTCCCCATGCCGGTTATTCACAAGGAAATCCTTATCTGTATCGATACATATAAACATTTTCCACATAATACACACACGCATATATATATATATATATATATATATATAGAGAGAGAGAGAGAGAGAGAGAAAGAGAGAGAGAGAGAAGCGCAATGTTCAAGGCTGCTTGCAGGACAATTGACGAAGAACAAAGAGTCCCCTTCAACAGCAAGACCCGTAATGAGAGCCAGAGATAGATTTCTTGGAACCCATCAATGTTTGCCTCCTAACTAAGCCATATGAAACCTTGAAAATCATTCATGTGGCTACTCCAAGAGGCATTTTTCTAGCAACACAATAAGAAAAACTAACAGAACAGCCACACACAGCCGCACATACATGTTAAGAAATATAGGGTTATTTTGTTTATTAAAGGTATAATAGTTTTTTACTTTCCCTGTATTATTTAGATTATATATAGTCTCTTTGTATTTAGGTTAAATTGTTTCCTTGTATTCAATTGAATTATGCAGTATGAATAAAACCCTAGCCTCCTCTTTTTTTATCTCTTGTATTTCTTTAGATTGTTCAACATGGTATCAGAGCAAAGTTTCATAGGACAAGACTTAATCTCAAACACAGTTTACGCAGGTATTTGTTCCGTTTTGGTAATCTGGTATTTGTTCCATTTTTTACAATCTGGTATTTGTTCCGTTTTTGTAATCTGATTTTCTTTGTTTGTTGATTATGACTACTGTAAGAGACGATTCGCTTTAGTCTGTAAGTGTGAGGTTGAATGGAAAGAATTATTCATATTAGAGTTATGTGATGAGAAATTTTCTTAAAGGTAAAAAGCTATGGGGATATGTTAGTGGAACTTCTATGAAACCTAAGAATACTGATGCGGGTTATGTTGATTTGATAGATGTCTGGGAAGCAGACAATGCAAAAATTATTACTTGGATCAACAATTCTGTTGAGCATTCTATAGGTACGCAGTTGGCAAAGTATGAGACAGTAAAGGAGGTTTGAGATCATCTGTAAAAGTTATTCACTCAATCAAATTTTACAAAACAGTATCAATTGGAGCATGACATACGAGCTCTTCAACAGAAGAATATGAGTATTTAGTAGTTTTATTCTGTTATGACAGATCTTTAGGATCAATTGCTCGTAGAGAGCCGCAACGGTTAATACAATTTTTAATGACACTTCGTAGTAATTTTGAAGGATTTAGAGGTTCAATTTTGCATTGTTCTCCACCTCCTTCTGTTGACTCAGTTGTCAGTGAGTTATTGGCTGAAGAGATACGTCTTAAGTCTTATTCTGATAAGGGAATTCTTTCTACTTCTGATCCTTCTGTGCTAGCAGTACCTTCTAAACCATTCTCTCATAATCAGAATAAGCCTTACACAAGGCCTGCCTTCGACGAGTGCAATTTCTGAAAGCAGAAAGGTCATAGGAAGGCTCAATGTCCTAAGTTAAGACAGCAGAATCAATCGCAGCAGTAATCTCAAGCTTGAAAGTCTAGGAACCAGTCACAATCTAATGCTCCTAGACCACCTCAGGGTTACAAACCACCACAGTCTAATACTGCAGTAGTAGTTTCATCAAGTTCTTTCACTGATTCTAGTACTTTGGTTGAGCAATTTTAGAAGTTTCTCTCCTTATAGCCACAAACTATGTCTGCTTCTTCTTCAGGAGGTCAGTTGCCTCATAGTTCTCCAGGTATGTCACATTCTGTATAGATCTTGGATTCTGGTGCTTCACATCATATGTCTCCAGATTCTTCATCTTTTGCTTTTGTATCTCCTTCATCTTCTATTCCTGTTATGACTGCTAATGACACTCCTATACCTTTAGCAGGTGTTGGTTCTGTTGTCACACCTCACTTGTCTCTTCCTAATGTTTATCATATTCCAAAACTCACATTAAATCTTGCTTCTGTTGGTCAGTTACGTGATTCTGGAAATTTATTCACTTTTTTCTCTTCTTCTTGTTATGTGCAGGATCTGCAGTCTCAGAAGCTAATTGGGACAGACCATAGGAAGGGGGGACTATATATTTTGGATGAGTTAAAAGTGTCAGTTGCTGCTACTAGTGTTGATTTATCTTCTTTTTGTTTGAGTCTTTCTTCTTCTAGTTTTTATTTATGGAATTCTCGTTTAGGTCATGTTTCGTCTTCTCGTTTGAGATTTTTGGCGTCCACTGGGGCTTTAGGAAATTTGTAAACTTGTGATAGTTCTAATTGTAATGGATGTAAACTAACAAAATTTTCAATTTTACCTTTTAATCGAAGTATTTTTGTTTCTTCTTCTCCATTTGATTTGATTTATTATGATGTATGAGGACCTTCTCCTGTTGCCACAAAAGGAGGGTCTCGATATTATGTTTCTTTTATTGATGATCATACTCGTTATTGTTGGATTTATTTAATGAAATATCGTTCTGAATTCTTTGAGATATATACAGCATTTCGAGCTCTTGTCAAAACTCAACATTCTGTTGTTATCAAATGTTTTAGGTGTGATTTGGGTAGGGAATACACTTCTAATAAATTTGATGAGTTGTTTGCCTTAGGTGAAACTATTCACCAAACTTCGTGTACAAATACTCCTGAGCAAAATGGTGTTGATGAAAGAAAATATANGTACTCTTATTGCAGTTGCTTCGGTTCGTCAGTGGCATATCTCTCAACTTGATGTTAAAAATGCCTTCTTGAATGAGGATCTTCAAGAAGAAGTTTATATGGCTCTCCCTCCTGGTGTTTCACATGATTCTGAGTATGTTTGCAAGCTCAAAAAAGTGTTATATGGTCTCAAACAAGCACCTCGTGCTTGGTTTGAGAAATTTTCTGTTGTGATCTCTTCCCTTGGGTTTACCTCTAGTAGTCATGATTCTGCTCTTTTTGTTAAATGCACTGATGCAGGTCGTATCATTATGTCTTTATATGTTGATGACATAATTATTACTGGTGATGATATTAATGGTATTTCAGTTTTGAAGACAGAGTTAGCTAGACAATTTGAAATGAAGGATTTGGGTTCTCTACGATATTTCTTGGGTATTGAGGTAGCCTGCTCACCAAGAGATTATCTTCTTTCTCAATGGAAATATGTTGCAGATATTCTTGAGCGAGCTAGATTTACTGATAATAAGACTATAGATACTCCCATTGAGGTTAACGCAAAGTATTCTTCTTCTGATGGTTTACCTTTGTAAGATCCTACTTTATACCGTACTATTGTTGGGAGCTTGGTATATCTCACTATTACTCGTCCAGATATTGCATATGATGTTCATGTAGTTAGTCAGTTTGTTGCTTTTCCTACTATAGTTCATTGGGCAGCGATTTTCATNTAAGACAGGTACTTGAGATTTGGTTCCTCTACCTCCTGGTAAGAGTGTTGTTGGTTATCGTTGGGTGTATAAGATTAAGACCAATTCTGATGGATCTATTGAGCAATACAAAGCTAGGTTGCTTGCAAAAGGGTACTCTCAACAGTATAGTATGGATTATGAGGAGACATTTACTTTTATTGTAAAAATGACTACTATTCGTACTCTTATTGTAGTTGCTTCGGTTCGTCAGTGGCATATCTCTCAACTCGATGTTAAAAATGCCTTCTTGAATGAGGATCTTCAAGAAGAAGTTTATATGGCTCCCCCTCCTGGTGTTTCACATGATTCTGAGTATGTTTGCAAGCTCAAAAAAGCGTTATATGGTCTCAAACAAGCACCTCGTGCTTGGTTTGAGAAATTTTCTGTTGTGATCTCTTCCCTTGGGTTTACCTCTAGTAGTCATGATTCTGTTCTTTTTGTTAAATGCACTGATGCAGGTCGTATCATTATGTCTTTATATGTTGATGACATAATTATTACTGGTGATGATATTAATGGTATTTCAGTTTTGAAGACAGAGTTAGCTAGACAATTTGAAATGAAGGATTTGGGTTCTCTACGATATTTCTTGGGTATTGAGGTAGCCTGCTCACCAAGAGATTATCTTCTTTCTCAATGGAAATATGTTGCAGATATTCTTGAGCGAGCTAGATTTACTGATAATAAGACTATAGATACTCCCATTGAGGTTAACGCAAAGTATTCTTCTTCTGATGGTTTACCTTTGTAAGATCCTACTTTATACCGTACTATTGTTGGGAGCTTGGTATATCTCACTATTACTCGTCCAGATATTGCATATGATGTTCATGTAGTTAGTCAGTTTGTTGCTTTTCCTACTATAGTTCATTGGGCAGCGATTTTCATATTTTGAGATATCTTTGGGGTACAGTCTTTCAGAGTCTTTTACTTCCATCCACCTCTTCCTTGGAGCTGTGTGCATACTCTGAAACTGATCATGACAGTGATCTCACAAATCACAAATCTGTTACTAGTTTCTGTATCTTTTTGGGTGATTCTCTTATTTATTGGAAGAGCAAGAAACAATCTATTGTTTCTCAATCTTCAAGCAAAACAGAATATCGTGCTATGACATCTACTACCAAAGAGATTATTTGGTTACGTTGGTTACTTGCAGTTATGAGAGTTTTTCTTTCTCATACCACTCCTATGTATTGTGACAACCGAAATTCTATTCAAATTGCTCACAACTCGATTTTTCATGAACGAACTCAGCACATTGAGATCGATTGTCACCTTACTCGTCATCATCTCAAGCATGACACCATTACTTTGCCCTCTGTTTCTTCTTCTTTGCAGATTGTAGATTTTTTTATTATGTCGTATTCTATTTCCCGTTTTCGTATTCTAGTTGGCAAATTCTCGATGCTTGTCGCTGCTACATCGTGAGTTTGAGGGGAGATGTTAAGAAATATAGGGTTATTTTGTTTATTAATGGTAGAATAGTCCTTTACTTTCCTTGCCTTGTTTAGTTTATATATAGTCTCTTTGTATTTAGGTTAAATTATTTCTTTGTATTCAATTGAATTATGCGGTATTAATAAAATCTCTAGCCTCCTCTTTTCTTATCTCTTGTATTTCTTTAGATTGTTCAACAATACACATATACAAATACAACTGTATCTCTGTATGCATTTATATAATATGAAATTGAGAGGCAGAGAGAGCTAAAAGGATGGAGCAGACGGGGTAGATGGTTAATACTTGATTGTTGTCGAACAGGAGAGAGACTGTTGCTACAGAGAATAGGGTTTAAGAAGTGGAAATTGTAGAGTTTGTCCTTGGGAAATTGCAGGAATGTTTTCGCATGTTACTAAAATGGCCCAATATGAAGCGGAAATTGTAGGGTTTGTTGGAAATTGTAGAAAAAATTAACGGTAGATCGGAGAGAAGTTGTAAATTTAGACGTCTTAAATTTTAATATTAGTAATCTTTTGGGGCTAAATCACGAGAGATTTAGATGGTTTGCCTAAGTATGCATAATTTAGTCTAAACACTTCTAATCGTTGAACTAAAACAGAAAAAGAAAAAAATTGTAGGAAATATTTTTTTATATTACCAAAATGCCCCAATATAATATTGGCATTATCTTAACTCTACGGATTTTGGCTTTTGGCAAACTTCAAAATGAACTAGTTATTGTACACGTATTTTATATATAAATCATTTTGAGCTATAAATTTTTAAAAAAAAATTACATTTATATTGATAGTTCACATGTATATAAATTACTAATATATCTTATTTAACTAATATAAATCTCTGATGATTTTTTTTCTTCAAAGATTTTGATTGTAAAGTCGAATAACTATGAGATTTCTACTAATTTTTAATACATTATATTGTATCATGAACATGAAGTTAATGTTGTAATAACTCTTTTATTTTGATTGATATACACAGTCATCAAAGTGAGTTACTTATGTGATTACTAGTAGATGCCACATGCAATGCATGAAATTTGCTTATCATCCTCTTTCTTTTCCTTTTCCACCATCTTTTCCATTTTCTCTCCTCTCTCCATTATTCCATCATTTAGGAAATTAGAAAGTTAGATAAGGAATTATGAAAAGTTCAGGTGATAAAAAGTNTTACTAGTAGATGCCACATGCTATGCATGAAATTTGCTTATCATCCTCTTTCTTTTCCTTTTCCACCATCTTTTCCATTTTCTCTCCTCTCTCCATTATTCCACCATTTAGGAAATTAGAAAGTTAGATAAGGAATTATGAAAAGTTCAGGTGATAAAAAGTAATTTTAAAAATAAAAAAATGGATGAGTTGCTATTTGATAGTAGATGTTAGTTAGACCACATCTATATAATAAAATACATAGAAAGTTGAATTTTATCCCCTATACATTTCTCCCTCAAAACCATCAAATTACCCATTTCTATCGTATGATCAATCANAAGTTGAATTTTATCCCCTATACATTTCTCCCTCAAAACCATCAAATTACCCATTTTTATCGTATGATCAATCATTTAATATTTAATTAATTTATAGTTTAACATAATTTTTATTTTAGACATTATTCATATGCAATAGTATACACATATGAAATTTTTTTTATCGAATTACGTATTTTGAGAAAGAAATGAAAGAAAAAAAATTACTATTTAATATAGGAAAATCGATTTTTTGGGAACTCGAGTTTTATGTTCTAACGTAGCTTCAGACACGAGTTATAACTAGTGATACAATATGATTGCAGTGAATGCATTAAAATAAATCAAAATTTTAAAAATTGAGAAGGGAATGCTGCCCTAACCTTCTCTCACTCTCCCATCAAATTTTATTGTTAAAGATAATAGTATAGATGTAAAGAAATATTAATTTGTTAGCAATTAATTTTGGACTTGGGATTTTACGATTGTATTATGATATTAAATAAAGTATGTTTAAATTTGCATATATCCTCGTATGTGTGTTCATAAAAAGTAGACGAATGTGGTTACGAAAAAAGTTTCAAGTTGATTGATAAATTATTATACACTCCTCAAACGGTTGCACTCTTTTGGAGGCAATGCTCGAGCTTGAGCTTATTGATCATCTTAGGCTCTTGCGATTATAGTATGATGTTTGGATAAAAAGTATGTTCAAAATTATATGTATACACTTGTGTGTGTTCATAAAAAAATTACAGATATATAAACTTATCGAAAAGTACAAAAAGTGTNATATGTATACACTTGTGTGTGTTCATAAAAAAATTACAGATATATAAACTTATCGAGGAGTAAAAAAAGTCTAATAGGCGAGTTGGAATTTATATTCTAATAGGATAATGAAGGAATACTGAAGTTAACATCATAATCTATACTATTTTTAAATGTCAAAAAGTGGGAATTTTTTTTTTATTTTCCTTATTACTTGTCCAAAAATGTATAAAGAAAATACTATACACACCCTTTTATAACTTTATTAATGTTATTTACAACATAGTCACTATCTTCTACTATTCCTATTAAATTATGAGTTAGAGAAACAAGAAAGACATTGTGAGCTAAGAAATTTAGAGAGAAGGAAGAGCATGACTCTTTACCAAGTTCTTTCTCTCTCACTTCCTCGCTATATNTTTAGAGAGAAGGAAGAGCATGACTCTTTACCAAGTTCTTTCTCTCTCACTTCCTCACTATATAAAGAATAAACAATTNATTAAATTATGAGTTAGAGAAACAAGAAAGACATTGTGAGCTAAGAAATTTAGAGAGAAGGAAGAGCATGACTCTTTACCAAGTTCTTTCTCTCTCACTTCCTCGCTATATAATTAAAAATTAGGTAGAGAATTGAGTCTATATACGTATTAGAGCATGCTTTTATTTTTATGACTCAACTCCTTGTTTAAAACTTAAGGAAGAAGGACGTTCTTGCCAATTTAGTCAAATGAACAACCTTTTAACCACCGTTGATAGGAAAAGTCTATCGTACTGAAAAAAAAAAATTGGTACTACACTGTTAGTTATTACTTTTTATAATAAAATTACAACTTTAAAAAAAGAATTTATTACTATTCAAATGAAGGTCATGATCAATCACAAATACTCATGATCAATCATAAACTCTTGGTATTGATTTCAACCTACGNCGTTGATAGGAAAAGTCTATCGTACTGAAAAAAAAAAATTGGTACTACACTGTTAGTTATTACTTTTTATAATAAAATTACAATTTTAAAAAAAGAATTTATTACTATTCAAATGAAGGTCATGATCAATCACAAATACTCATGGTCAATCATGAACTCTTGGTATTGATTTTAACCTATGTCCTTTAAAATTGTAACTTATACTTTAAAAAAAATTATAACTGAATCTTAAAAAATTATAATTTTTGATACGATACCGCCAACGATACTGTAACATTTCCCTAATGATATAATGGGAGTGGATATTCCAAACATAAAGGTAATGGCCCCCACTTGCCCCTTAATCTATCATTGTTGGTAAAAGACTCCATGTGATGCTTAGGTGACATTGCACGAACATATTTGCCCAAAAAGAAAAAAAAGAAAGAAAAGACATTGCACCAACATTCCATAACTACATTAAAGTCTTGATACACTGAGTGATTGAACCATGGTTAATATCTCAGATTTTTTTTTTTTGGCTATAGGGTGTTCAAGTTTACGTTGATTATTCTTTCAAACTCAAATATTGATCACCGTAACCTAAACGAGTTTAAAACATGTTCCCGACTATTTAATGCCAGCTTTGATACTTGTGGCCAGCAAACCCCCCTCAAAGATGAAGTTGTAAATCAATATCAATAATATTATTTAACAAATGAAATTCATCTTAATTCACCTATTACGGGTTTCACATAGGCAAATGATAAACAGTTTTATCTATCCGATGCACAATATCTTACAGACTTGAACTTGTAACACATTAGGGTTTCAACATTTGCCATTGCTTCGGACCTGAACTTTCAATTTCTGAAAAAATAAAAAAAAAGCTCCTCTCAAACTAAAAAGACATTCAATGCAATGGTTATACATGTCATGAGTAAAGTAAACTTTACTTTTCTAGTTATTGGTTTATATAAAAAGAGAGTGGGTAGTTACTGACTTACATGAACAGGTAATTATTAGCTTGTGTGCAGACCATTTTATTATTTATTTATACATTATTGATTGATACTATCACGTGATAATGCTGATATAGTATCATCGTTAAAATGAATATTTTTTTTCAAATTCAGGGGTTCCACTGCACTAAACATACTCCATAAATTAGAAATTTAAAGCAAGACAATAACTGAAAAGATGGATCGCAGTATAAAAATTGACGGGACTTTAAGCGGCTCAATAGCCGTAAGTTAACACGTGGATCATTGTAATTGTTATGGAGCGCAAAGAACGTCTCTAGGAGGCACCGAGGAGTTATAGCTTTGGGGAGGCCGAGTACGGGTGCTTTGCCTGTATAAAGTGGCGTTGGCTATTGAGGAAGTGAATTGAGAGACTCCTTTGGATTTGGTATTTCATTTGTGATTTTATTGTTTTGTTGAACATATTCATGTTGTTGTCATTATTATTTTTGTATAAATATTTTTTTGCAATTTGTTAATTTTAGCAAAATCTTTTCGTGTTCTCCAAATAAAGGAAAGATGGGGTAAAAAATTTTTGTCTTTTCCGTTTTCCTAACACGCACAAACAAAAAAAAAACAGAGAAAAGAAATGACATGACTGTTAATCTTGTCATATCAACAACTGTCATGTCATTTAAGTTCTTTATTTAGTCTATAATTTTGGTCAACATAACATTACTGGTACAACAATTATTGTTAGTCCAAGTATAAATATCTTGTTGGAAGCTGAACAAAGGTCCACAAACCTAAATCCAAAAAATACATAGTGTACTAATGTCTCCAATGCCGATTGGTCAGAGGGGATTAGCCCCGACCCTTTGATTGTTTCAGACTCACCATCCAGCGAATCGTTATCTCAATTTATTACGGGAAAGCACCCGTGCAGAAATTAACAAATTGCAAAAAATTATTTATACAAAAATACTAATGACAACAGCATGAATATGTTCAACAAAACAATAAAATCACAAATGAAAAACCAATCCAAAGGAGTCTCTCACTTCTCTTCCTCCAATAGCCAAGGCCACTTGATACAGAGAAAAGAAGAGTGAGAAACACAACTCTACATAAATCCCCCTCTCAGGCAAATTATCAAACACAAGGCGTGCTTGAGCTTGATTAGAAAAGAAGCCCAAACGCAATGGCGGAAAGAGAAGCAACAATGGTGGGTACATAAATGGTGGCGTCCGACGTAGGGCTAGGTGCAGGTGCCTCCACTGCAGCCACATTTTGAACTGCTGAAACAGCCATCACCATCATAACAACAGCAACAAAAAGCTTCATCTTCATGGCCTCCATTGAAATGGGTATTACCAGCTTGAATTGCAGAGACTATTACTAGAAAAAATTCAAGAGAATAAGAACCAGAAAGAGCATAAAAATGGAGACAACGAGTGAGAGGAGATGAATGGTGGTGGGTATATAAGGGTGTTTCACGGGCAGGCTGCCCGAAGAGACCGTTACCGGCCAGCCCGGTTGTTGACAGCCTTTCGGTGCCATCCAGCTATTGCCAACGGTTTTGTGGTCATTTTTGCGGGGTCCGTCCATTTTATCTGTCTGTGTTCCTAGCTACCGCTTTAGTGGGTCGGCTTAATTTGAAAAACAAGAGTACAGTGTAAAGACAATCTTGCCCCTATCATGTTCTGGAGTAAATATTTATCGTAACTGTTACACTAATTTAGTAATGCTACGTGGTGTAATTGTTTAAGGATAATCTAAAGATAGGTAAAGTAAATTTCACTGTTTTTTGATAATGCACAAAAATGAATTTATGCAAAATCAATTAAGGATGAAATAAGAAGACTTGACACAAATAAACACAAAAATTAAGTGGTTCGGTCTAGGTGATCTATTCCACTAATAATTATTATAGTGACCGGAGAATCTTATTATTCAAGAGGCGTAGTGTGCTGAGATGTGTGTCTAATACCCTCCATGTGTAGGTGAGATTTACAATTTATAGGAGAGTATATAATCTTTATGGCGCTCCAGAGTGAGTTTTGATGGAAGTGTCATCACGAGAGGTCCTGATTGAGGCGTTCCCCTTGTGACGAGAGTAGGTGGCTCTGTGATGTTAACGTACCGGATAAGATGATTGAGACTTGCAATACATATCCTAATTTCCTTCCTAAGATGTAAATCTCACGTACATCACTAGTAGACTAGATTTTTCAAGGCGATGACTTGGTCTTTGTTGGCTTGTATTTCTGAGTTGGGTTTAGTCTATAATTTTAGACCTAATTTGGCCGTCACTTTTAAATAATTACCATCCATATGAGATACTGGAATAAATATTAGGAGTAATATTTACACCATGTCATCATGTTGATATAGTAGTACCGCTATTCATTAATAAGATAACATGTGGATATGTGGATCTTATATAATTAAATAACTATCATTTATGATATACAGTAAAGTAATTATTCATGTGAGATTCACTTTCCCACATGTTGTCTTATTTATTGGACGTTGACACACAATATTTTCTCGAGATAGTGACAACTACAAGTAAAAAAGTGAGATCGACTTTGTCCACTTATTGAGTTATTTTTGGACGGTTATATCACATAACAATATTGACGTGTATACCCGTTATAATAAATATTTACTCCATGTTCTGGGAATATAAGTTATTTCGAAAAGGGCAATTTTGACTTTTCAAGGAGAATACATTTTTAATGTGTAATTGCAAATTTTTTGTGGTTAAAAAATTTGAATTATTTGGGGGAATTGTGGGGGGTGCTTAGCTGTTTTGATTACCTGAAGCAATCATTTTTGCTAATTTTGACTTAATAGTCAATTTAATAAGTGATAAAATAGGCAAACTAGAGCAACACCTCACGGCAGTATGTATCTTGTTTTGGAAGATTGGAGTCTCTGTGCATGTTTTGTTCTGAATTTTGGGGGTGGGGTGGGGTCTCCACTAGAGTGGGGACTGGTGCATAAGGAGAATATGATGGAAAGGAGATGGTTATTTTTGTCTTTTCATGCAGAGTATAATAGTTTCATTCTCGAATTAGGGGTATGTGCTATAGTTTTCTTCAATTTAGATGGAATCAGTAACGGTAGCACTCTAATTCAATACTACAATAGATTATGTCTTCTTATTTTTTTTTTTTAATTTAACGGCCAATGGTGTATAGACGAACTTACGCACACCTCGATTAATCTCTTCTTGGTTTTGATCAAAGATAAACTATTCATGTCGGGATTTAACCAAGACGTTTGAATTTATAATTCGTCTTTAATATCTTTTGAGCTACCTTTTAGAGTTAATATGGTTATATTTGAGCTATTGAGAGGTGAAGTGTCATAAAACTTTAATGTCACATTCAATTAAAATAGGACTAACTGAGTTGTTGAGTGGTCAATTTGCAGATCTAACCTTATATTCAATTATCATTAATTAGAGTACAAAGTCTTGTACAACTCTACCTCATAGACAATAATTCTTTTTTCTTTCTGCTAAAGGTATCAAGGTTTGAGGTGGTTAACGTAAGGATAAAAACCGGTTGGTGACTGACCCAATGAGAAATAAGGACCACATCAAGGAGTATATATTCAATATTATGATGCAATCAGGTTATATTACGAGTCAAACGGGTCAAATTATGATTCAACGATCCCAAAAATTTGAAATTGATCTAATTGTTTTGGACTCCACTGAGTCGCAGACATAACTCTATTGTCGGATCTACTAGTTTACGAAACATTTAAACTTTTTAATTTCGTATTGTATTCGTGTCGTTTAATGTGTCGTGTAATAGTTGAACACCCCTAGTTATAACTTTTGATTGAACCATAATTTGTTGAGAATTCTTGTTGCAAAAAAACAAAAAAGATCCATAGAGACTTGAAGATGGTTTTAAGAAATATTCAATGACATGGGTCCCCAGTATTCCATTTGGTATTGGCAAAGTTCTGGCTGATATTACAAGGTTCCTTGGTGCAAGGATGAGATCAACGAGACACCCCTACAACCATACATTCCGTAGTTGTTTTGAATGACAAAAGAAGTCATATGTTGCACATTGATTTTCTAGCAAGGTAATGTATTATGTTTCTGGTATAAACCCGGTAAGCTCAAAGAATTAAACATTAGCACATGTTGAGAACCACATCCATGTCAAGTACGTCTGTTAATGGATTAGATTCTGATATGAATTCGAATCCGATTAATTGGATATGAATTGACATTTTTTATTAATAATCAAAACCCGAATTCTAATTTATATGTCACGGATTGGGACTTGGATATACCTGTATCCAATCCAATTATGATCCAATTCAAATTATTATATATTTTTACATAAATATTAAAAAAAAAGATTATTTAAAGAAATTTAGTTGAAATTTAGATATAATTTAGAGATAATGAGATGTGAGTACTTTTTCTAAAACTTATATGGCTTTAAGTACCACCTCTGAACTTATCCTCTTTTAAGTCATCTTTTTCATCAAATAGTTGTCAATAAGTACACATTTTAAAATACTTTTAAATTCTTTCTAAAATGTAGTCCATAATTACCCCTACCATAAATAGTGCATACCTATTTGAATGTGAGACTTTCAAAATTAGAATGTGAGACTTTCAAGATTTCTTTTGATATTTGTGTATCATTTGAATTTTAAAATTTCATATATATATATATATGCACACATACACACGTAATACAGTAACACGCTCAACAAAAAAATAGTAACATCAAACAATGATACGCTCAACAAAAATATTTGTGTTACTATTTGATGTTATTATTTTTTTGTTAAGTGTGTTACTATTTGATGTTATTATTTTTTTGTTGAGCGTGTCATTGTTTGATGTCACTGTATTACGTGTGTGTGTGTGTGTATATATATATATATATATATATATGAAAATTTAAAATTCAAATGATACACAAATATCAAAATGAATCTTGAAAGTTTCACATTCAATTAAGTATTATGGTAGGGGTAAAAAGGCTTTTTATAACTTTTTTTTAACATATGTACTTGAATCCCAATTATTTAAAAAAGTGTACTTTTATTCTATTAAATTTTTTAGGAGATACCGGCCTCCCTAAACCCCTATAATTTATTATATTTTAGTTGTTTGGATCGAATTTTAAATGAATTTTTGGATTGTTAAAACAAATAAGACAATAGTTTTAAAATAAATCGTAACTTAAAATATGCACCAACAAAGTCTACACACATCGCAATGCGTATTATAGTATCACACCAACCTATGACCTAGATAAAGATATTGTTGATCCATACAATATCTAAATTCATTGGTCTCTAATGCTTGCAGGTAGGAGACGTTTGGGTCTTTTGGTTTCAACCAGAATCTTTGGATGAGTTAGCTGTGCATTTTGATCAACCATAACAAATGTCCCTGGGGTGTATTTCTAATACTTTAATTGGTATGGACACCACGAATTGTCTAATTTATGTGGTATGGATCTAAATGTTTCCTTCTATTTTTCTTTTTTTGGTTTAACAGTTTGGAGTGTTTCGATCAGTTTATGCACATCTTGAGTAATTTTCTCCTCAATCCAGTTAAAAGGTAGGTCATCCAAACTAGGATTAGGGTATTAATAAGAGATAAATCCGTCATCAACTTGACCCTAAGGAAATGTTAAGATTCAAATTCAAAACTTCTAATTTTACAACCACCCCTCTTACCATTTGAAGTATCCCTTGAAGTTCTAATGCTTCCTTCTCATTGCATAGTCTCTGGCCATTGGAGGATGTTCTAAGATAGGCAACTACGTCCTCATTATTTACAATAACAAATTTTGAATCCGAATTCAAAACTATTTACGTCGTATTTCATCGATTAGTTTTGGATTTATCAAAACCCAATTTAATTGTGATGTAATCCAAATTGAATATATAAACACACGATGAAATCGAAAGCTTATTCGATAAAATTGAACTAGAATTCATATTAATTTAATATTATAGAGAACTAATTGAGTTATTCAAATCAAATAAAATTTTATTTTTATATTTTCATGAGTAGTGTGAAAATTAAACTTGTTGAACATGCAAATCAAATTTGGACTCAAATATAAAAAAATTATTACTAGTTCAATTCATTGATATACAGTATCATAATAATAAAAAAAAAAGTACAGGATTCCTGATTATTTCGAACCCAATCAAATCATATTTACTGATCGTTGCAATCTTATCCATGCGGTTATTCTTTTTGAAAATTCTAATTTAATGGCAAAGAGACCGAAGAAATGGATTCATTATTCCACTTCAATCGAATCAACAACGAATTCTTTTTTAAGGTCTTCAACTGACACATCAAGACTTAATTTTTTGACATATATCGGGAATTGATTATCAACATGAATAATTGGCTATTTCAATTTAATAAAATTTATACAAAGAATGAAGAGAATTTGAATCGATGATTATTATAAAATATTCTTAAAAAAATATTAGATAAGTATTTTTGACAGAATTGACCCTTGAATTGAATCTCTTAGTGGAACTCCTCATACCTAGAAGGTGAAAACCTCAAAAAGTCTGCCTCGCGTTTCAATTGACATAACATTCTTAATTGATGAGATTTCACTACATGTTCACAAAATGAAAGGAAATGAAATAAAAAAGGGTTTTTTTTCGTACTTTGANTATATATATATATGAAAATTTAAAATTCAAATGATACACAAATATCAAAATGAATCTTGAAAGTTTCACATTCAATTAAGTATTATGGTAGGGGTAAAAAGGCTTTTTATAACTTTTTTTTAACATATGTACTTGAATCCCAATTATTTAAAAAAGTGTACTTTTATTCTATTAAATTTTTTAGGAGATACCGGCCTCCCTAAACCCCTATAATTTATTATATTTTAGTTGTTTGGATCGAATTTTAAATGAATTTTTGGATTGTTAAAACAAATAAGACAATAGTTTTAAAATAAATCGTAACTTAAAATATGCACCAACAAAGTCTACACACATCGCAATGCGTATTATAGTATCACACCAACCTATGACCTAGATAAAGATATTGTTGATCCATACAATATCTAAATTCATTGGTCTCTAATGCTTGCAGGTAGGAGACGTTTGGGTCTTTTGGTTTCAACCAGAATCTTTGGATGAGTTAGCTGTGCATTTTGATCAACCATAACAAATGTCCCTGGGGTGTATTTCTAATACTTTAATTGGTATGGACACCACGAATTGTCTAATTTATGTGGTATGGATCTAAATGTTTCCTTCTATTTTTCTTTTTTTGGTTTAACAGTTTGGAGTGTTTCGATCAGTTTATGCACATCTTGAGTAATTTTCTCCTCAATCCAGTTAAAAGGTAGGTCATCCAAACTAGGATTAGGGTATTAATAAGAGATAAATCCGTCATCAACTTGACCCTAAGGAAATGTTAAGATTCAAATTCAAAACTTCTAATTTTACAACCACCCCTCTTACCATTTGAAGTATCCCTTGAAGTTCTAATGCTTCCTTCTCATTGCATAGTCTCTGGCCATTGGAGGATGTTCTAAGATAGGCAACTACGTCCTCATTATTTACAATAACAAAATTTGAATCCGAATTCAAAACTATTTACGTCGTATTTCATCGATTAGTTTTGGATTTATCAAAACCCAATTTAATTGTGATGTAATCCAAATTGAATATATAAACACACGATGAAATCGAAAGCTTATTCGATAAAATTGAACTAGAATTCATATTAATTTAATATTATAGAGAACTAATTGAGTTATTCAAATCAAATAAAATTTTATTTTTATATTTTCATGAGTAGTGTGAAAATTAAACTTGTTGAACATGCAAATCAAATTTGGACTCAAATATAAAAAAATTATTACTAGTTCAATTCATTGATATACAGTATCATAATAATAAAAAAAAAAGTACAGGATTCCTGATTATTTCGAACCCAATCAAATCATATTTACTGATCGTTGCAATCTTATCCATGCGGTTATTCTTTTTGAAAATTCTAATTTAATGGCAAAGAGACCGAAGAAATGGATTCATTATTCCACTTCAATCGAATCAACAACGAATTCTTTTTTAAGGTCTTCAACTGACACATCAAGACTTAATTTTTTGACATATATCGGGAATTGATTATCAACATGAATAATTGGCTATTTCAATTTAATAAAATTTATACAAAGAATGAAGAGAATTTGAATCGATGATTATTATAAAATATTCTTAAAAAAATATTAGATAAGTATTTTTGACAGAATTGACCCTTGAATTGAATCTCTTAGTGGAACTCCTCATACCTAGAAGGTGAAAACCTCAAAAAGTCTGCCTCGCGTTTCAATTGACATAACATTCTTAATTGATGAGATTTCACTACATGTTCACAAAATGAAAGGAAATGAAATAAAAAAGGGTTTTTTTTCGTACTTTGAACCCTAAAAGATTTTAAATTTTTATTTTATACCTTCAAAAATTAAAATTTTCACATTGTACCCACAATGTATCAAAAGTATTTCAATATTGTCATTTTGTTAACTTCCGTTATTTTTTCTATCAAAAGCTAAACTATTGATACTAATAGAAAAACTAATGGAAAGATAATAGAAGGGTAATATTATAATACTTTTGATATATTGAGGGTGTAATATAAAATATAAAATATTTAAAAGAGCAAAGTGAGAATATTGAGATCTTTTAGGATATAAAATGCTATTCCCCAATAAAAAACACAAAACATAAGTTGGGTTGATCCGAAGCCCAAACCCAATTTAAGGAAACCAGTTCCTAGGGTATGGGCTTCCGGGCTGTGCTGGCCCATGAGATTAGAGATGAAGAAGAAGATGATGAAACTGACAAAACAGAGATATAAGTCCTTCACAGAAAACACCCCCCCCCCCCTTCAATTCTTCAAATCAAAAGACATTCACAGAGCGAGAGAGAGAGAGAGAGAGAGAGAGAGTTTGATATATGAGTTTTCTTGTAAAGAAACTTCTCGTTTTTGTCAAAGAGGTCTCATCCTTTTGCTGTGTATTTGCTTTATCTGTGACATAAAACTCTCCCATTGCGAGATGTCTTGTCTTTCTTCTATGTTCTTCATCTTTGTGCCTGCATTTACAGCTTCCTTGTGGCCCAAAGACCTCTCTTTCTCTGTTAATATCTGTAATTCTTCATGCTTTGGGTTTGCAGGGTTTTCCGTGAAGAATTTGCTCTAATTTCCCCGTACAAAGCGCAGATCTTGAGGTTATTGAACTCAAATCTCTCTCTCTCTCTCTCGTTGTTGAAGACAACCCAAATGGGTCTCTGATATATCTCTAATTTTGTTGTCTTCCTTGGCAGATATGGAGACGGAAGAGAGGAACCAGAGAGCATGTAAATCACCAGAAACAGATTTGTTCTTACAGTGGGGTAATAGCAAGAGAGTCAGATGCGTGAGATTCAGAGACCCAGATTTCTCAGACCCATCAAAGAATGGTAGACTTCGCCGGAAAATCTCATCGCGCTTCCTCACTCTTTCCCAGAAACAGACCTCTTTTCCTCAACCACCCACTCGTCTCACCAGGTATCATAAAAGTGAAGAAAATCCCATATTTTTTTTCTCCCAATTTTTCCCAGAAAATTTACAAAAGAAAAGAATTTCCGATGTGGGTCTGTTTGGTTGCAGGAATTCTGAAACGGCGGCGCTTCAGTCGGAGAATCGGAAGTCTTCGGCATCGGTGTCTCCGGAGAAGGAGAGATTTTATACGACGAGAGGGTCGGTGGTTGGGTTGGAGGAGATTGGGCAAGATCCGGCGGACGGCGTCGTAGGTGGAGTTGGGGATGAGAAAAGAGGGGTTGTTTGGCCAAAGCTGTATATTGCTTTGTCAAGCAAAGAGAAAGAGGAGGATTTTATGGCTATGAAAGGGTGTAAGCTTCCACAGAGGCCTAAGAAAAGGGCCAAAATCATCCAAAGAACTTTGCTTGTAAGTCCTTCCGATACCTTTATACATAAAACTAATCCTTTCTCTCTCTCTCTCTCTCTCTCGCAGAGGTATATATCCCAAATTACAAAAGAAAAGATGATTTTTTGATCTGGGTTTTCGTTGATTCTTTCTGCGTCTTTCTCAATCTCTGTTCTCTGTCTCTCTGTGGCTTAACATTAGTTTTGATGTGGAGCAGTTGGTGAGTCCTGGAGCATGGTTAACAGACATGGGTCAAGAGAGGTATGAAGTCAGGGAGAAGAAGAGTTCTAAGAAGGTATATACTTTTACATGTACTGATTGGGTTTTCTTTGATGTGAACTCTCTCTCTCTCTCGTGGTGTCTATTTTCTGGGTTTTGGGTAGTGTATGTCCATCTATTAATATGTATGGTCTGGTTTTTTGTGATGCAGAGACCAAGAGGATTGAAGGCCATGGGAAACNGTGTGTTTATAAGTCTTTACTTAGTCCTTCTTTTGTAGAGTAAGTGATCAGGTATGAATTAAAAAAACTAAAACCTCTTTCTAAAGGGTGTTCGGTGTTGGGCTGAAATCCCATATGTTGGGCCGTTAGGCCCTATAGTCATGGTAATTACATCGGGGTATCGGGAGACTGAGCTATCCCACATTGGATAACTTCGGGTGTGTGTTAGTGTTTATAAGTTTTCACCTGACCTTTATTCTATAAAGTAAGTGATTAGGCGTGAATGAAAAAAAAAAAAAGGAAAAGTCTGACTCTATTCCGGACTGGGTATAGCTACATAGGCTAATAGGATAGGACAGGCGAGCCAAAGCAACCAGGAGCCAACTGGCAAATGTTGATGTATTTGAATGAGAGAAGGACATACATAATTGTGCATTTGGGGTGCGAGAATTTCGCATGGAACTCCGATTAATATTTTAGGAAGAGAATAAAAAAATTATGATTATTAGACATTTTAAACAGATAGGAAGATAATAAAAAAATTATGATTATTAGACATTTTAAACAGAATTTCGGTATGATTTATTTGTAACGTTTATTGATTTTGAGATCAAACAATAAATTTGGTACAATTATGACATTAGAATCTTACAGATGATATCAAAGGAATTTGAGAGGGAGTATTATTTTTAAGGGTAAAAGTCGTTCCTTTTAAGTTTTTTTTAGAAGTTTGTGTTATATTTTATGGCTTTTTATAAGACTTTGCATAGGCTTGTAATGTATATTAGACCTTTAATTTGGTCCATTCAAAATGACATAAGAATATGAAGGTAAATGAAGGGCTGAAATTTAAGTTGGCCCCTAAATTTTTAGGACCTTATTGTGCCTCCTTTGATACAAAGAATTGACGTGTTTGCAAATCTTGTAATGTTCATAGTTTTTGCGTGTTCCTCACTGTCAAGTCTTTGTCTTTTGTCTGGTGCATCATAATTTTTCTTTGTTGATAATTTAGGCATCTAAGATATATTAAACATTACATATATACTATTTCATACTCATGTTTTCTGCGTGCAACTATTCAATAATACAATCCATATGAATTGTAAATATACATTATCATGTTTATTTTCTACCGTGCACTGTTTTTGCATATTTTCAACTTTATTATTTTTTTTATCCAATTTAATTTTGTATGTCGTTGGCTCGGACTTTTGGGCCCAAATCATTTAACTAAAAATTTTTTGTTGGTTGAAATTTTAGTTGGATTTTTTGCTGAACTCAATTTTTATGTGTTTAAATTTTTTGAATTATTTATAAACCTATAAATTTGGGGCATCTTTTTTAACTGGGGCCTAAAAACCGTGTTTTAGTGGCTTTATGTATGGGGCGACCTTGGTGGGTGTGTTGTGTGTTTGAAACGTAAAAACGAATAGAGGCTTGTGTTGTTTGAAGGGGAGAGACCCAGAGAGGAGAGGGACTGATGATGCAGGGAGAGAGATACTTTAGGAGAGAAAAAAAAGAAGAAAATAGAGAGGAAGGAGAAAATATGTGAACTTTGAGGACCAAAGTGCAATACCGACAAACCTCAGGAGTCGTTGGTGTAATTTACCCAAAAATTAAACATAACCAATTGAAAAAATTAGGTGAACTCCTAAACCAAAATGACTTATTATTTCATCCCTGGGAGTTGGCCAAATTTTCACCATTATTATCCGTATATAAAAAAAAAGGATAAATTATAATTTACAACCTTAAAGTATGCAGTTAATTTTTATTTGGTGCTTTTAAGTTTCAATTGCAGCAATGAAATCCGTAAAGTTTTAATTGAATTTCAATCTAGTTCATACATTTATTAAGAAAAAATCCTTAAAGTATATTTATAACAAAAAAAATTATGTGCAGAGTAGAAAAACCTTATTCTGTTTCATCTGGTTTTGAGAAAAATAAGATCACAAATTCCAAAGAAAAAATGTATAGAATGAGCATTTGACAAATACAGCGAGTCAAAGTGAGAAATATTGACGTATCAAAAAGAGATAATTTTTGTTAGATAAAATACCCTTATGGGCAAATCTTATGACTCATTATGTTGAAACAAATTAATGGATTTGGATGGAATGACCGAATGTAACGATCTTGACGAGAAACTCTAATAAATTTTTGATTTTTATTTTGAAAAATGTGATTCAAACCTAATTAAGTGTACCTATTAAATTGAAAATGAACTATATCCAACCTTCGGGGTGTGTTTGGATGACAAAATTGGACTGATGGGAGATCTAAAAAAATATCATTTCTTATCTAACTCAAACCCACATATAATTGGACTGGTTGGAATTTAATGATTATATCCTATCATTTCTGGTGCTTATATAACACATCAGCGCTTTTGAGGGATCCATGAAAAATAGTGATTAAATATGGTATCATTGATTGTTTTCCCCTTAACCTATCACATCTAACACCATGTTTGGTTTATAAATTAGTCTTTGACTAATTTCAAACAAAATTTACTTATATAAAAATGTTATAATTTCATATCATTTAGATGAGTGTTTATATGTTACGAGCACTATTGAGAATTAAC